>CAJNIZ010043306.1:0-22994 GCA_905231905.1 Symbiodinium pilosum
GTCTAAACTCCTAGTATCCCCATTTCTAGCTAGAACTATACTACTCCCCCATTTACCATCCTTTACGAAGTTTAGACCCTAAACCCTAATAAACCTTAAACCCTAAACCTTATATAATCCCCTATATGACCCCCGGAGTTTAGACTATAGCTCATAAAGATTAGAAAAAAATGGTTCTAGGGATTCTTGGGGTCCGGCTTTCGGGTCAGATAACGCAAACCCCTGAGTAATAAAGCCGTCCTCTTGATAGGGATTATAATAGGGATCCCTTACGGCCCTTAAAAGGAAGGGTTTTGATTAGTCACGGGTCTACAGTACCGGAAATTTGAAGACGAAGGACGGCAGTTTGCCAGCAGAAGCAGCGCAGTTGCTTTTTTGACATGCGCAGTAACCTTTCTGAGAGCAATCCTTACCTTGCTTGGCCTTTGGAACCCTTGAAAAACAATATTAATATCTAGGGTCCTTATGAAACCAATCAAAAACGGAAAACATTTCAATTTGAATATCCCAAAGGCCAACCCCGTCATACTATTGCGGGAAGTAACTCCAAAAAGCTCACGACTCCCTCATGGCCTTATAATCCCCAATATATCCCCTATAGTATTTTCCATTTGATTTTCCATTATCCCCATATTACCCCAATATACCATAGTAGTTTCCATTTTCTTTTCCATTATGCCCATATTACCCCAATATAGCCCTAATATAGACCCTATAAATCCCATAAACCCCTACATAATCCCAGTTTCCATTTCATGTTCCATGTTCTTTTCCATTTGATTCTCCATTATAGGGGGGTAATATCCCTATTATTGTAGCTATACAACCCCATTATAACCCTAAACCCTTAAACCCTAAACCCTTAACCCTTAAACCCTAAACCCTAAACCCTAAACTCTAAATAGTAGTTTCCATTTTCTTTTCCATTATCCCCATATAACATAGTAGTTTCCATTTCATTTTCCATTATCCCTATAATCCCTGTAGTTTCCATTTTCTTTTCCATTATCCCGCTATTACCCCAATATATACCGGTCATCTTCAGAGCGCTTTGCTACGGATGAATGGCTGGGTCCCGTGCCGCATGTCAGGTGCCGATGCCGATCTCAACTGCTGCTGGGCAGCTCTTCCTTGTAGCCACAGCTGGGATCAACACTGTCCGATCTTTCAGGTGCTTCTGTTTTGGGAGTGGGGCCTATTCCTCAGGATAAGACAGGAAGGTGCTTTCTGCAAGCAGTGCCCGTAACTCTTTCAAGGTGTGCGGCGGGGAAAAAAGAATTAAACGTGACACATGCGTGGATTATTCAGATGCGATCATGCTGGCTTGTGATGCCTACTGTGTTGCTGTCATCATCACTACTGAAACCGTTTCTGCGCTGAACGTGGAAGATTGGGTCGTGCTGGCTACGCAGCTACACTGATGATTCTTCTGCTGTGCTTTTCAAGTTCACAATTGGGCTATCCTTGCAAACACCGGGTATGGAAAACTGAAGTTATCGATTCTGCCACTATTAACCATTCTATTAATTTGAATCATTATTCCCACCACGATAATGTCATTATCGTTTCTCTCCACTTCGGAAACTCAAAAGAAATGAACAAACGCCTTCGACACTCAGAGATGTGACGCAAGCAGCTACTACAATACGCGGGCGCTTGGGGGTCTTGCGCTCCCCAGCTTGCGCTTGCGACTGCTGACCGAGGAAGTGCCTGATGACTTACGCTATCTTTGCATCTTCTATAAGGGTTTAGGGTTTCGGGTAGGGAGTGCGAATGCACTAGCTCGAAACAGGCATCTCCACGAAAGGCCAACATACCAACTAAGGCGGATCCTTGCCAACACCCCCAACGAACGTAGTCTTTGAATCTGTATTTTCTTACCTTCGGTTAGCCTGGAATGAAGGACTGGATCCTGATAGTAGTCCCTATATAACCCATTATAGTAGCTTCTATTTTCGTTTCCATTCCTGCATTCCCAGCTAACCAAAGGTAACTTCTCGAAAAGCTTTCCGGCAAGGATGCGCATCCTGCAGGCAGGAAAGGAATTCCATTAGACTCAACTGCGAGTACAGGAAAGGTCTCAGTGGGAGCTGAGATGATCTTTCAGTGATTTTGAAAATGTTTCTCGGATTTTTTGCGGCTGCTCTTTCTCCAACGCTCTTGAATAGGAAATTCGACAGCCCAAGCACCAAGCTCGTCCTCTTTTACGGGTCCTCCTGCCCAGAATCATGGATCCTATAGATCCTGAGCCCTTCTCCAACATGATTAGCCCCAAGCGCTATGCAAAGCCCCATCCCCGCAAACTAGAAAAAAAAAGTCTTGAACCCTTAACGCCCATGCTAAAAATGCTTCCTCCAAGGCTCTCTCCAAATCTGCCCGCAGTTCGGCCGGGTCGGGTGGGCCGGGCGGCAGTTTTGAGCTCCTCGTGCCCTCCACTTGCCTGGAGATTTGGGACTAGTGACTAAGTATATGGGTGGCTAGCTACGGATCATTAAAAGAAAATGGAAACTACTATATGTAATGTTGGGGGAGGCTTCAGCGCTTTGATATACAAGGTAAAAGATTTTGGTGATGGCAGCGTGAAAAGCTTTGGGACTTTGGGGGAAGAGTTTAGGGCAGCGCTGAAGCATCTACCGAAGCCCTCAGCCCTAAACCCTGAAACTTAAACCCTCAGTCCTAAACCCTAAACCCTCAGCCCTAAACCCTAAACTCAGGACAAGATGCTGCTTCGCCAGAAGCATGGCCTTCTGCCGCCGCTGCGCGGACGAGGGCGAAAGTGCAGATGCCTGTTCGGGTGCCTGCCAGGGTTTGGGATCCCACTTTTGGGGCAAGATTTAGGGCTTGCAGGTTTGAGATTGGGTGTTCCATTTGGAGTTTTGGTTGGCTTCTTTAGGGTTTGGGGCTCAGGTCTGGCATTCAGGATTTGGGGCTCGGGGTTTCGAGTTTGGACTTAAGGTTTTGACTTCGAGGATTGCAGTTTACGAGCTTGGCGAACAGGCTTGGGTGTTTGCATCGTCTCTAAGACGGCATATGCGGACTCCACGTATTCCCTCCGTAAGGCCTCGCAGGAGATCAAGAAGAAAAAATGCTGCAGTCTGGGAAACAGATGCAACGAACAAGAGATATGTGGAAATACGTTGAAATACGCGATTCAGTGTAAAATCTCGAAACCCTGCATCGTGCACAGCAGATTGAAACATACAAGCCATCCTTCCATTCTCATACTTGGAGTCCGGAGGGTTTGAGCTTCCATAGGATCTAGTTTGGCAGGTGAGGTAGGTAGAATCTCAATCACGGAGCTAATCAAGCATCCGCAGGCAATCTGATTATCACTAGTAGGTACTACTAGAGTATGGGTATGCCGACTTTAAGCATTACTATTACGACCCTTATTTTTAGTCCTATAGACCCTAAACCCTAAACACTAGACCCTAAATGCTAAACCCTAAACAATCATGTACCCAAGCTACCATGATTGGGGCTTCTTCCTTTCGGCAACTTACTGGTGCTTAAGTGGGAGTGGGGGGAGAACCCCTACAATAATCCCTAGGTTTAAAGGTTTTAGGGTGTTAGGGACGGTAGGCTTTTGGGGGTTTTAGGGTTTAAGGTCTACGGTTTAGGGTTTAGGGTTAATCCCCATATATGGCCCTATACAATCCCTAGAATAATCCCTATATAACCCCCATATAGCCCATAATCCCCATACAGCCCTACAAAATCCATATAGGCCTATAGAATCCCTATATTGTAATCCCCACATATAGCCCTACAATGGTACCTGTACTCACTCCCCCTCTCCCCCTTAAGCACCAGTACGGCAACGGTATGTGGCAGGTGCTGAAGTCACAAAGCGTCTTGAGCGGAAGGTTGCTCAAGCTGTTATTGCTTAAGATTTCCGATTTGTATTCAGTAGGTTTGGGTAAAGAAGCTCAGGAAGGCAAGATGACGAGGCTGCCAGCGTCGGAGCCCAAGTGAGGATGACGGCGCTGAGATTGCCAATAGGGGGATGAGGTCAGAACATGCTCCATCAAGAGAGATCGCAACTTGCCATGCAGGATTCTTCTAGACGGGATGCCACTAGGTACAGAAGAGCTGAAGACTTGATTTTGTTGTCACGTTGGTGGCTATCCACTCCATGGTTTTGATGGCTCTTTTAGGCTGCTCCACTCAACCCTGAAACCCCAAACCCCGACAACCTGAGGTCAGAATGACTCTTCAAGCAAGATTCGCAATTTGTCATGGGCATTTGCAGGATTCTTCTAGCTAGGTGCATCAGAAGTGACAAGATTGTTTCGGGGGGCTCTCTACTCCATCCTTTTCCATGTTGTCCTTTTGCTGCTCCCCTCAGCCCTAAATCTTAAACTCTAAACAGCCAAACCCTGAAATTCGAAACCCTAAATATGCTTCAAACCCTACAGCTCTACAGGGAACCGCGCGACTCCTAAGCCCGAGCCTAACTCGACTCATGACGCGGTTAAAGAAGAACATCCAACAACGGTATCATGGTTTAGGGTTTAGTGTTTAGGGTTTAGGGTTTAAGGTTTAGGGTTTAGGGTTTAGGGGGTTTTCTACAAGGGTTACACAGGGGTTCGAAGGATCAGTAGGGCTTACCCATGGTGCTACTCTATAAGCCTGAAAATACCACCAATGATCCACCTGCGGTCCACGGGCAGAACGTTGGCGAGGTGTCTGCTCCATCCAGTACCGCCTAGCTCCAAGACTAGAGAGAAGATTACTTACATGGAAGTTATGAGAGATTTCCATAAACAGGGAGCCCCAACATTAGATCCCAACATTGGCCCAATGAACTACGATCCTTGTTGTCGGGGTTCCGAAAAGGAGCCACCACTTTTGGAAACCCCAAGTTGGTCCCTAGAATGTTGCGTGCCAAAGCTTTCAGAATGACTACGAGGGACTATAAGTGTGCGCATTGTCTAAACCACTGGTTCAAAGTAGAGCGCCAATGATAAGAGGCTGTAGGCCAAAATCGCGTTCTTGCTCGCGTGTTGTCGTTCCTGGGGTTGGGGTGGTGTAGCAATTTCTAGCACTGTCATCTTCGTTGACATTGCATATTTCCAAGCCCAGACGTAATAGTGCTGGACCAAGATGACTTCGACTCTGACACTTGGCTCTACTCCATCGCTGCACACGGTTCGATGTTCCGGGATGTTCCGCACTTTCGGGAAAGGGCTGCGCTTTACGCCATATGTCACCGGAAAGATCTGTATACTTGGGCTATGAAGACGTTGTTGCAACAGGAGATAAAGGAGCCGCCGCCACCACCACCTTACTGGTTCTAAGTAGGGAATAGGGAAATGTAATCCGTATATAACACCTATATAATACTTTCCCTGATTCCCTGCTGAGAACCAGTAAGCCACTCCTACCACGAGCTTTCAATTCCTTCTCTGATGACGACAGGCACTCTGGCTTCCATTGCTTCCTGGGGGTTAGTAGGGAATAAAGGAATGTATTATACAGGGATTCTCTAGGGATTATATTCCCTTATTCCCTACTAACCCCCAGTAAGATGGAGGATTCAAAGCGGACGATGTTGGACGCTGGGTTTAGGGCTTAGGATTTAGGGTTTAGGGTTGCGGGGATCAGCCCTGCTGGATGGTTTTCCAGAGTCATCCATCTTGGCACACACAACAGCCACATGGATTTACCAATTTTGTGGCACAAGCACCTTGAACCTCCCGAACTGTTCTGTCCCTACCGGTGGTAAAGAAAACACAAGCCCCAACTGCAAGGGTTTAGGGTTAGGGTGTAGGGTTTTAGGATTTAACAATGATTGTCTGCAACACCGCTCCGCCGCTCCTGTACCTTCGCGTGCAGGCATGCTCTGGATCGACGGGCCCATACACCTTCAGAGGGACACCCGTTTCTCAGTGCGCAAAACAGGTTGAGGTTTCAAGGCCCAGGGTTGAGGCCTGAGTGTATGAGACAAAGTTGACTTCTTTACACTAGTTGCGGAGCATCGCTCAGCTGTAGGTCTTGGAAGTCTCTCTTTTCATTCTTAAAAGATACCCAACTTCGCCCTCAAAGAACAAATCTTTAGGATTTGGGGTTTGGGGTTCTGGGTTTAGGGCTGGATAGGCCTTGGCCCAACAACTCATGTCCACAATGCAGACCTACTTGAATTGGGCAGTGTACTTGTCAGACCTAGATCCAACAATCCCATCCCCAACGCAGAACCCTATGCCCGGGCTCAATGCTCGACCCAGCAATGGGTATCACAAAGGACAAACCCTATCACCTCCAGATTAAGGGGCTATTTCTGTAGGGGATTGACCTACCCTATGCCATGGAGTACTGCAGGGCCAAAGTAAGTGCCAGTATCATGTCGGGCTTTCTCTGGGGTACCCCCATTCCCTTAACTTGGAAGGGATCTAAGGCACTCAAGGGCTTGTGACAGATCCCACTTTCGGATCCTTTGGGCCACTTCATGAGGAGGTCTCAAAAAGCGAGGCCTCCTTGGCCATGTATGGTGGTTTCCCAAGATGTGTTCCCCTTATATAGCTCAATATACTACAATCCTGATTAATTATGGGGATCGCTTAGAAAGGTACCCCGATTTTGTGGAAAACCCCTTCTCGTGACAATGGGCACCCCTGGCCTCCAAGCCCTAAGACCCCAAACCCCAACCCTAGACCTTCTATGTTGCACTTAGGACCCCTACTAAGGGTTAACCCTTTAGGTACCTATAATAGGGGTATAAGGGAATCCCAAAAAGTTAAGGTGTAAGGTGCAAGCTAAGTCCCAAGAAGCCTTTAAATCCCAATCGCCTGAGCTGCAACATTAAGACCCTCTCTTCGGACCTTATACAGCCACGCTAGGCAGCGCCTGATTCGCCAAAGGAGATGCCAGGCGCTGCTGTGTAAGCATGAGGCCATACACCTCCAAGGGTAGCAAACTGCCCTCTAGGCACTACTACTTCTGTTGGGGGCTCGTTACTTACTCAGCCACTGCTTTTTCCGCGCGTCTCAATGCTGTGATGACTTTTCTGCTCTTGTTGCGTGAGCATCATGTCAACAAACTCTTATCTTATTTTCTTGCTTTTGCTCAAGGGAAGTGGAGGTGTCAACAGAGTAAGGACTGCTGATCCCGATATCTACAGACAGAGAGACAGACAGAGAGATAGAGAGAGAGTCTGTGAGGATTACCAGCTATCTTCAACTCCGCTTGCTTTTTATCCTCTAAAGGTCAATATCTCGCCGGGCCTTCCTTTGCAGCTGTGCCCTCTGTTCCAGGAGCTCGTTGTAAGCTTGCTGCACCTTGGAAAAAAGTGTAAGAGTTCCCATTTTCTTTTGGAAATTGTGCTACAAGAATTTTCGTGCGATCATGAGACTACCCTGCCCGCAAGCGTACTTCTCAGCTGGTTCACCAGGACGTAGGGCGAAACTGTTGGAGGGCAGTGGTTTACTTTGTGTTGGGGTTGGAGCACGGTTTCGGGGCCTGGCTATTCCACCTCAAGAATATATCTAGAACAGCAGGTTTGAGCCCAAACGAACCCTACATTGCACAGCTATATAGCTGCATATGTACATATGCTCGTGTAACTACAAATATGTGCTGATGTAACGTGTAGAGTTCTATGGACCCACAAAAGGGGACGTAATTTCGCAACCGCCGGTCTGCAAGTAAGCTGTCTGCACTTCGCAGGACCATTCCCGAAGTTGACAGGGTTCGCAGTTTGGTGACCTGGGCCACGTGTGTAATGCTTCTTGGCCGCTTTCTTTGTGGTGTGCTCGAAGACTCTTTCAACAAGGATAGGAGTTATGGCGGTATATTATAGTATATTATAAGGTCATGGAAAAGAGCATGGAAACTACTAATTACAGTATAAGTCAGTGGGCTCTGGAAGTTGCAGTTCTGGCCTTGAAAGTTCTTATAATACGGATCCCGAGGCATGTCGTACATGATTTCGGCCCGCAAACGCCAATCCTACATCCTTAACCCTAACCGTATATGATGAGCTAGCGCATGCCGCGTCAGGACAGCTACAGCGATTTAGATACTGTACTCCTGGTAGGGTTTAGGGTTAGTGTTCTCTTTATAACGGTACCCAAATGAGGGATCTTAATCGTTTGAATGTTTACCTACCATCCTGTGCCCCGGAGCCACCTAAGTTTAAAGCGAAACCGTCACAAGCCTCTCAAGCCTCTACATTTTGTAAGGCCCCGGCAGCCAGAAGGACGAGGCTTGCCACAGCCAAGGGGTCCCTCCGCCTGGCACGCTCGAAGTTTCAATTTTAGGGTTTAGGGGCTTAGGGTTTACGGGTCAGGGTTTAGGGTTTTGTGGTTTAGGGTTGCAGGTTTAGGGTTTAGGTCTTAAGGGCTACAGGCATATAGGTCTTCTCAAGATAGGGTTTACGCCTTGGGATTGTAAAGGGACGATGGGGGTCCTAACAAGGGAATTTTCGAAAAACTCCCGTATTCGGGCGCTCATAAATTAAGGCCATTGGGAACCCCTTGTACACTCCGAGTATTCTCATGGTACCCATACTCGGGGGTTTCTCAAGCTTACCCCACACAATTCCTAATTAATGGGTGGCCCATACCCCCTAAGCGACTCTCCATGGCATGCAGAGAGGGATTGGCTGAATACGGTTCGTTTTGGGATCCCCCAAAAATACCCCCAAACTGGGCATGCCTACAAAGGCACCAGCTTTTCAATCTCCGCATACCGCCGGTCTTCGAAAACATAATTCTAAAACAGAAGCTGCAAAACCCTTAGCCCATGGTGTCCCGCGATTTGGGGCACACGCATCTTGGCAACGTGATGCTGCAAACACACTTGCGCGAAAGGCTTGATGACAAACACTCCCGCCAGGAACTCTCAATTCCTATCCGACAATAAATCCCAGAGTGGTCCCTTCATAGGCCTGTAAAGGTCAAGCGAGCTCAAGGAAGGATGGCAATCCTATGACATAGGACATAGGTCCCTCTTAGAATCACTTTGCCTCTCAATGTCGTTCAACGAAATCTTCAACCCTGGATGATGATGCAGGCACAGCCTGCACAATACATACGAGTCATAAGGCTTCGGTGTCTGCATCTGCAAGGTCGGGTGGAAGCTGAGGAGCCTGGCACATGGGAGTTTGCCTAAAATGCTGTTCCCAAAATAGATGAAACCTACATGGGGATCTGTGTTATACTGGGTCTTCCACAGAGACCCGTCCAAGGTTCCACATTGCAGCTATGTACGGCAATTTTGGCATTGGTGAGCAGTTCCGAGTTCTTCGGCTTAGGTTCGCAAATTCGACCATGCAGATACATGCCTCCTCAGGGAAACCTGCTCTGTGTTTGCATCTGCACGCAAGAGACGCCAATGATGTTGCGTCGTGAACTCTAGAATTCCTCTCAAGTGTGATTTGGAGAGACCCATAACTATAACTAATCTGCGTGGGTCACTGGTTGTGGCGCAAACATGATATTCGCACTTGTCCGTCCACACTGTGTAGATGGGACAAAGGGGATATGCACAATGCCTTTCCCGTACAGTAGCTTTCATAGGCGAGCCAACTCTAATCATTAGACCACTCAAAACATGCAGCGATGACAGCTCGTCCGCCCGAGTGTGGTGCGCAGGCTTGGGTGCTTGCCTGCCCGAGGAAGCGGCACAAGCATTCGAATGCTGTTTACCAGGGTCATTGCGCGGAATCCTGTAGTACGGATGCGAGGATCCTTTTTCAGGGGCTTATGCCAGCATCCAAATGATCACTGTGGCTGCTATGCGTTCGAAACGGCACATGTACATGCTGCCCAGTCAACAATCCCAAGTTGGATTGAAATACGATGTACGCTAGCCTTCCGCTGGGTCATCATGCTCATTTTGAAAGCACGCTTCAGCTGGAATGTAACCGAGCTCTATTCACAGGCTGATGACAAAGCTCTTCAGGTCCATGCGCACAATGCCGGGATCCGGCACAATGAGCCTGGCAGCCGCTTAAACAACTGCCGCTTACGCCGTCAAAACCGCCCCAAGCCTCCGTAGCCCACCAACAGAAATGCCAAGCAAGCAGTGTTACGGGGGCCTAACTGCTTAGAAAAACTGAGGTGTTAAGAATAATTGAGGAACAAATGAAGAATCAAGCAGGAAGTAATTACTCGGAAATGAAACGGAATTGTGTATTGAAAAAATAGTTAGTTCAGGACGCATTAATGTCTAGCGACACGTGCCTGCAAAGGATTGCCTGATAGCTGAAGTCCAGCTCCTTCGCAGACCAAAAGCATGGTTGGCAATGTCTTGACAGAATCCCGTCCCCAATAACAAAGGCTACTAAGCCCGCAGTACAGTTCCATTATGCCTTGGGGAGTACCTATTATTAGGAGAGTTGGGGAGTTTATCTTCAGGGGAGGGGATTAGTTCTGGGAATATCCTTGAAGACTGAATCAAGCCGAGGGTGATATCGCACATACCCAATATTACTAGGAAGGGGGTGGGGGTCGTCCAAGATCTGTGTACTAAGAATTTTGTTTTTCAGATTCTGCACTGAGAATTGTCTCTTTTTCCGGGCTGTAGGAATGCGGGGGTTCGAAAATGGAGGGTGCCTTTGCGGGGTCTAATAACTACGATTACAACATGTAGGTCTTTAGGGCACATAAGGGGGCTTAACTTTGGAGCGCCTGTGGGAGCACGCCTGAAGCTTCTGATGGTTTGAAACTGTTCCCTGACCTCAAGTCAAAGCTCCTTGCTCCTTGAGCCCGAACACTTCTTGTCCCCCCAGGGTATGTGCAGCCGAAATGCCAGAATGTAATAAGGGACCCAATGCAAGGTTCCCAAACAGTGACTCGGAACTCTAGGAGATCAAACCTTCTTTGAGCAAAGAACTGTTAGATTACTAATGTTGGTCCAGACGGCACCGAACCCGACCGTTGCTCCCGACTCCCGAAAGGACTGACATCGGCATCAAAGTAGATGGGTTGAGACCGCGCAACAGCGGCGACACACAATGCAGTCAGCTTGTCTGAGTTCGGCGTCTGTTTGTCGGGTCACAGGATGGATCAAAATGAGCTTGAGCATGCTCCACAGGACAGAACCACGACGAAGGAAGACCATTTTCCATTGCAGGCATGCAGTTTCTTGAAATCGTGGCTCTTGGAAATCAACGGCCTTGCCTAGATTGACTTTCAAGGATCCACTGACCTCCTCGAAAGTCAATCCTCTCCTTACCCCGCCATTTCTGCCCCCATGCCAAAAAAGGGGCCTACAAACCCCCAAAGAAACTACCCCCAAACCCTAAACCCTAAACCCCGACCCTAAACCAAGACATCCCTAGAGTTGGGATGGTCCAGCAAAGCCGTGTAGTCCGCAGTAGCGCTGTGGCGGGCCGTCTTGCAGCCTTGATTGCACCTCAGGGTCTGAGCTATCATAGTATATTATATATATTATTACAGTATATCATAGTATACTAGAATGTATTATCGCATATCATAATATATTATATTATGTGTTATATATATATATACATATAGTTTTTAATATTATCGGATATTACTATAACCCTAAGGGTACAAGTACCTAATAATCAGAAACAAAGACATTCAGTTACCCAAGAACCAAGTACCAAGGGGCAGATGGCTCAAGCTTTGCGGCTTTGGAGATTAGGTATGTTGCGTGAGTTTTGTGGTCTTGTTTTTTTGGTTCTGGGCCTTTGCTAGGGTTTAGAGTAATGTGCTGGGTTCCCCATATACGCTATAGTCTAAACTCCCAGTATCCCCCTTAATAAGCTTTCCAATACTCTCCCACATTATCCCCTCACACTCCCGTATGTAATCCCCTATGGAACCCCTTCAAGGAGTCTAGACTATGGCTCATATTGCGGTGCAAGGCCGTGTCTAGGGTCCACAGGGTGTAAGGTTTGGGATGTTGAGGGTGTTGTCTGACCAGGGTTTGGCGTTGAGGCTTAGGGTTGAGGGTTTGGGATTTAGGGTTTAGGGGTAGGGTTTAGAGTTTGGGGTGTAGGGTTGAGGGTTCAGGTTTAGGATCGAGGGTTTAGGGCTGAGGGTTTAAGGCTTATAGGGTTGTCTGACAGTCGAGCCCGGCTACGAGCTCAATTAGAATTCAGCTGGCTGCGGCGCAATGTAGAAGCCAAAGTCAGTACAAATTTCATGCTGGGGTCTATTTGAGGTACCCTATACCATATATAATTCTACACCATACCTAGGACCATCATATGTCCAATACATTCAGGCGCCTACATTGGGCCACCCTGCACCCTAAACCCTAAAGAATTCCATTCTTCAAGGTGAAAGCTAAATAAAGCGCACAGGTGTTTTTTGCCCTGGAGATTCGGCTCTTCCACCTACCTGTGGCCAGAACACTATAGGGCCCCCGTAGTGGTTTCCGAAATTAGGGGGCCCCTTTGTGGGGAGTGCCCTTGATGTGAGTTATACTGGGGTCTATGTTGGCCTCCCTTATTGAAACCCCCAAAATGTCTTCAATCCATCCTCAGAGTTGATTGTGCGCAGAAGGCAGTCCCTAAGAAATAGGGTTTGGGGCTTATTTTTAAGGTTTAGGGTTTAAGGTTTAGGGCTTGTTTTTAAGGTTCAGGGTTTAAGGTTTAGGGCTTCTTTTTAAGGTTTAGGGATTAAGGTTTAGGGCTTGTTTTTAAGGTTTAGGGTTTAAGGCTTATTTTTAAGGTTTAGAGTTTAGGGTTTTAGGGTTTAGGAAACAAAAAGGGGCAGCCCTGCACAATAGCCTGTGCATGCCCGTTCCTCCTCTCTGTGCTAAGAAGGCGGAGTGATCCACTAAACAAGACAGATGGCCTAAGAAGGAATCTTTCAAAAGGGATTACAGAGACAGGATCAGCGGCTCTGAGATTGGTTTAGGCTTTGGGGTTTAGGGTTTGGGATTTAGGGTTTGGGGTTTAATGTTTAGGGTTTGGGGTTTGGGGTTTAGGGTTTGGGGTTTGGGGGCTTTGGGGGATCTACCTGACGGGGGTGTCTGAGGCATGGGCTTCTGCGAGTCCCCCCTCACCAGCATGGCAAGAGGATACCTGCAATCAGGGGGACTTCGTCAGTAGGTTTATGATTGGATAGCTGGGTTTATTATTTGGTGTACCGTGGTTATACATAATTAGGCTTACGAAGACCTTCAAGTACAGTACTGTTGCTTGAGGGAGAGCATGGGAGGGGATCCAAGAGGCAAGAATGGCTGCGTACGTAGGGTTTGCTCATGTCTGACCCTCGAACTCGAACCTGCACCCTTATCCGCCAAACCTGAAAAAGCTGGATGCCGTAGTTGCTTTCAGACTCATTCAAATAAAGCCTTCTGGTAATCTCCTGAGCCATAAGCTCCCACAGACTCTGCACGGACAGCAACGACATCGGCAAGAAGAAAGGCATCGAGCCTGGGACTGCGCTTCAGCACCTGGCCGGCACGCGGGATGTGGCTTCTGGCTGTAGTGTGTGTCCTTTAGCCTGGGGGCCTTCGGTTGGCTTGGAGTTTGAGGCCGCTCTCTTCAATCAACATAGGCTTCTACATGCCATCAGAGCACACGATAGACTATCTACATGAAGTCGTTCGCCAGGCTCAAACGACGCCAGGCAAGTGAGAAGAGACTAGAAGAGACTCGTCCTGTGTCTTGCTTGTTCCTTCGAAAGATGTACATGAATTTAAACATCGCGAAGAAGCAGTGATGAAGCAGAGCGTACGGTGGCAGCGCGTAAAGCGAAACGCTGCAGAAGCGGCTGCGCTCATAGAACTTGACGAAGGAGCAATCCTATTGTTGACTGCTCGCGTGGAAAAAGCACTCCAGGCTTCAATCATTGAAAGGAAGAAGAGGCAGGAATTTATGAAGTTCTCTATGTAGCGAGCCATGCTCAAGGTCGAGAAACTGTACAAGTAGTAAGAGACGCAGTGCAACGGGGCAAGGACCTAGAGAAATCCTACTGTTCAGTGGCATTCGCAGTGGCGACTGAATAGCAGCAGCAAAAGCATGCATAGTGGTGATAATGGCGATGGCTATGGTACTCGAGTGATAAGAATACGCTCCTTGGTCACTGTAGCGTCTCTGGCAGGATGTCTGGGTCGCTGCCACCTTCAGTGTGATGACCATATATCATGGGGAGCTGGGAGGCCATAAGGGGGGAGTGTAAGACTAAATTGCCCCAACAAGGACGAAACAGGGCGGAAATAAGGGTATATATCCTCATCCACCCTCCACCTTTACATTCCTAGATCCGAATAAGGGTACATACCCGCTTACACCACCCCTGCATCCCCAAGAACCCAGAAGTCTGAGGTGGGCCTGCGTGCAGATCCTGATGGCCCGATCCAGGAAGCCATGCTGTTTGGTGAAGAAGGCAATCAAGCAGTCCACCTGTTTTCGGAAATTGGAAATACATGGAAACCCTACTCCCTTCAAAGGCGTTAGCCTGATATTCTCGGCGTGTAGGAATTGGGGTGATAATGCAAGACCAAATGGAAAAGAAAATGGACAGGGAGACGGAAACTGGGCTTATACGCGATAAAATGGGGATAAACCGTGTCGTATAGGCACACAGAGGGTTTTATGGGGGAGTGTAGGGATGGTAAAACACGAAATACGAGGAGATATTACCCTCCTTGCATCCAAGTCGGACCACCCTGTAACGTAAAACTGAATGATTTCAAATACAGTATTGAGGTCTACTTGAGGTACAGTATACCCCAAACCCTAAACCCTAAACCGCGATTCTACAAGGAACTTGGAAATTATGCGAGCTATAATCCAAACTCCTAATATCCCCTTTGATAAGCCCTATATAGCAGTCCCCTACATTACAATCCCCGATAAACTCCCCCTTCAGGAGTTTAGACTACAGCTTATGTGAGCCTTTGTCCTTCAGATGCTTGGTTTTGTAGACTTCTGCAGGGCTTGGGCTTCTGGATCCTGAAGCGGGCAGCTACGAACAGCAGCCTGAAATGTAATTCTCGGCGAAACGTCGTCTTATCCTGTGTCTGATTACTCGCAAAACAACAGCCACTTAGACCCTAAACCCGTCCCAATTGCCAAGCCCCTTCGCCAGATCATTTGCAAAGCGTCCTTTTTTGCCAGCACCTTTAGCGGATGTCACGAAGATGCCTGATTCAGGGTATGCATTAGGACGACCCCGGCCTGTTATAGTGGTATAATAGGAATAGAAACAGGACCCTGATAGAGTCCTTCTGGGTGGGGGGTTCCACCTAAGGTACACACATCACCCAACAGAACCATGGAGACCAGGCACTCCGCTTGGCTTCCCGGGAATTTACGGGTTAGGGTTTAGGGTCTGGGGCAAACCTCAACTTTTGAATCCCTGCACCTGAGGCATAAATCCCTAATCCCCTCCCGCTAACGCTAAACACCCCATCCCTAATAATACATATTCCCCATAAAATATAACGGTACCATACCGGGGGGGCTGTATTTTTAGGGCAGCGGATTGAACCAGAATCTGAAAATACAAAAACGCCTTCTAACTTCCAAACCTCAAACCTTAAAACCCAAAACCCTAAAACCCTCAGCCCCAAACACCTGAACCCTTACCAAGTCCTGGACCAAGTCCCGAAGATCGGCACGCGCTGCGACGGCCTGGAAATGGGGTGGGCCGGTGACCTGTGGTCCAGCCATTTGGGGTTTCCGAAATGAAGGGTACCTTCAGACCCCTTCTCGTACGCCCACTCTCCCAGTTAGGGATTCATAGGGTTCTATAAGGATTCTATAGGCAATACGGGCGTTATATTGAGGTTTTGAGGCTTTACAAGGATTATACAGTCATAATGAAAGGAACATGGACACTGCTAACTATACTATTTAACTATCTACGACGGCTGTCTGGTCGCCTTTGCACGGCCCACACCAATTTCTTACGTCTGCGGGCTTTCTGAGGAAGCTCCTCATAAAGTTGTTTTTCTTGGCTCACGGCTCAATAAACAAAATGACTAGGACTCCTGCATAGGCACCCACATTCAAGTCAGCCTTCGTGCTGTTACTTTATATTACTTTATAACCCGTGTGTAGAAACCCTGACGTACACCATCAAACACTCTCAAATTCCCCAACAACCCAGAACCCTCAAACGCAAAACCCCCGGTCCAGCTGGAAATAGGAGTTGGCTTCCTCCGTCCGCCCTGGCTTTGCAGATTCTGTTCTAGGCAAATCGTATTAGTCAGTTCTGAAAACTTGAACAGGGGCATTCCAGGACTCTTGATGGCAGACCACCATTTGGGATCTTCTTGCATGCACCATCAGGTGCACAAGGTGGAGGATCGAAAAAAGTTCCCTCACGGGTTTGAAAACAAAAACTTAGGGATGTTCAGATTAAGGGCTAAGAGTTACAGGGTGCAGGGATGTCGCATCTCGGGATGTTTTCAGCGGCCCTTGTTCCGGGCAGATGAGACTGATCCAGCCGGGCGGAACTCTTGACAGTTTTCTTGAGTACACTCAGCCTGCCCTGGGGCTGGGGATGTCATGTATGTTCAACGCATTTAATATATACTTGTAATTTGATACATCTGTATGATATGTAGGGGGCATGGCTATGGAGTGCGCAAGGCACAGGGAGAGCGCATGAGGATCAAAAGTCTGCTGCTGGAAGCGACAGCACGGACCTAGCCTGGTGCACGGCTCAAAACCCCCTAAACCCTAAACCGCGTTTGCTGCCAAGACACTGCTAACAATGGCCATGGAACTTGAGGAGGTTTAGGATCTACACCCCCTAATATTGAACCCCGGCCAGCCACAAATAATGCCTATGTTCATCACATTTTTTGATGGCAGTATGTTGGGGGCATTTATTATTACGGCGGTCGGGGGGACTAGCAGCAGGGGCAGAGGATTAATTAACATACGCCACGCCCCATCCGCGATGTATCACGCCGAGTCCGACTGCCCGCATCTATGCTGACTTCTAATGGGTCTCCAAAAACATACCCCATCCCTCAACACTAGGTGTAAACCGTGAAGCCCAAGTAAACTGACTACTATTATCATTTGTATCCTTACCATGGCACAATTAAAGCTCAGCTTTAGGTATGTCAAAAATCCCATCGTGGATCCCCCCTCTGACAGGCCAGAGCAGCCGAGCTTAGAATACACGATGCCAAAGAGCAACTGGCAAGTGGCCTGCACTGGGGAATTTCTTCAAGCAGGGACCCCAGGGATGTGCAGGGAGTTCAAGGGATTATAGGGTGCCTGCTACGGACTATCTAAGGGCAAGTTTTAGAAACATGGCACCTACGGCCCGTGGACAGCCCAGGTGTGTCAGAATAAGCTTTTGGGGTTTACTTTACTCTAGCGATATATCCGTAAACATTGACAAAGTTTCTGCGTTACAGCTGATTCTGGAAGTAAGTATGGTGCAAAATCCCTTGCGTGCATATTCAGGCCCGAACCCCTTCATATCTTGACAGCACATCGCTGCATGTTGGGTGGCTCAGGGGATAGCTGTTCAAGATGACTGGAAATCATGACCGAACCATTCCTGCAATATGCTCTATTGGCAAACTAGGACATGTCCCCAAATTGGCTGATGAGAGCTTCCTGGGTTTCTGAGGCTTGCACATCAATCTTATGCTTACCCTCAAGACTATAGTAAGGAGTAGGGGCATACGGTATATGCGATGAGAGTAATGGCTATGGCAAGGGCAGGTTCTTCATAGGTGCAGGGCATAGACTTCTGCCCAGATGGCTTTGGAGTTCTGGATTCAATAGGTAGGATTCCGCGCCGCTGGGGTCTTACTTCGTCAGTCAGCAGCCCACTGAGAATCTCTGTCTACTTCGTGAAGTGGCAACATGAACAACCCTGAAACCTGTGAAGAATACGTTCAGCGATGGCTGCGCACCACCGTGAGCCCAAGTTTTGATCAGCATGCTACTTTGTAGACCTAGACGTGGGCGCTACAATCCATCCCCATGTTACATCACTGTAGTAATCCTACAGTCCTACGCCCCTAGATTTAGCCTACCGATTCCTGCTCTGCACCGCCGGTCGCAGGTGCCTCATGGGGGATCATCCACTCAGCTGTTTGGCATTCCTCCAGCGGAACGCAAAACTAGGGGGCTGTAAGGTTTGGGGTTCCGGGCGGAGGCAATCTTGCTCGCTAATGTGTGACTATGACCATGGATTGTTCGTCCACAACGGTTCTGATTTCTGTGCTGCCAGATTCAATTTCTGGGAGTTCCACGTGATTTGGAGTCTTCGGCTAGTTCAGGTCCTAAGTTCTTGCTATGATGTCTTGAGAAATACGATTGAGGATCCTCATTTTGGGACATACCCTTACCTTACCGTAGACCCTTAGCACGCATAGCTTGGGAACTGCAGCTGCTATCATGTTTTTATAATGCTTCTGCTAGGTCTCCGTGTCTGTGAGCGAGCCAGGCAATATGAGCAATAGTCTAAACACCTGGTATCCCCCTTGATAACCCCTATATAGTATGCTATATAACCCCCTTAAAGGAGTTTAGACTATAGCTAGGTCTCCAGTATCACTAGCAACCACGCTCCCAACTTTCAAGCCTCCGCTCCGCACCCGAGATCCCAATGCTCCGAAACAGACGGCCCAAGCCCGGCCCCACCCCAAGCACGATGGCTCTAAGGACTTTAGGAGGGACCCCTAATAGGGACCCTTGTAGGATATGGAGGTTAATAGGGGTCCCTATTAGGGGTCCCTCCTAAAGTCCCCAGAATGGCGCCCACTTGCATCGTAGTAAAGCATATGGCAGAGCTTCCCCCCAAGCTGGCGCAGGTGTCGGGAGAGAACGAAGGCAAAAGAGCGTGATCATAGAGGCACCCAAAACCAAGTCAGAATTTTGAAGTCCCCCATGTACTCCCCAAAACCAATTCAGAATTTTGAAACCCCCAATGTACTCTACAGTTGCCAAGTCTCATTTGGCGCATATTGCATAGCATTGACCGACAAAACTTGAGGCCTCATGAGGCCTCCAGGTTGCTCGAGCCTAAACATGAACCCCCAAAATCCTCTTAGGGTTGGGGTAGACGCGGTTTAGGCTTAGGGATAATGGAAAAGCAAATAGAAACTACCAGCGTATATTGGGTTATATATAGGGATAATGGAAAAGGAAATGGAAACTACTATTTAGGGTTGGGGTATAGGCGGTTGTAGGGTTTAGGGTATACCCCAAACCCCAAGAACTACAGCAAGGCAAGATCCGTGCATCCCCCAGTTCCTGCACCCAACTCTCAACCACAAAAGACCCGAAGCTTTTGATTCGGGCAGATTCTAGGGACTCCACATGGGGGTTCGCCAAATTTAGGGTACCATTTTGGGGTCCCAATTATAAGGATTATAATCTTTTGGGGTCTATAGTGGGGTCACCGACCCCTGAATAAGGACCCGTAGACAGGAGTTGTATGGGAACCTTTCCCCTATCTGGGCACCCCAGAGGGTCTACCTGACTGGTGCCTGCAGCGCATGCTCAAATCTGCCCAGCAAGGAGAGGCAAAGAATCCGCCGTAGCAGCAGGTCCTGCATAAGCAGCGCCCTTTCCCTGCTACTTGTAGGGGTTCTACAGTTTCAAGGCTTACTCCGTAAACAGGTATACGAAAATGGTTTAGAAGGCGAAAAGAGGCGATAAAACCCTACTCCCAGTTTCCATGAAATGTTCCATGCTGTTTCCATGTAGTAGCTACACTCCCCCTATTACCTACTGTACACCCTAATTTGGCCTAGAACTCTCCCCTCCACTTCATTTTCATTCACTTTCCATATTCTTGTCCATGTGATTCTCCTTTATTGCCCGCATAATCCCTACAGAATCCGTTGCCACACATTCCCTAAATCATCCCAGTGTTGGGGTGATACTATGAACTGTGGGCAGGCTTATCTTAGGGTTTAGGGTATGAAAGCGTCAAAATACGAAGGCTGACTGCAGAGATTTCTCCACATGATGAAGCCTACGAGACATGCCGGGGACATGCGGATTCATCAGATAAGGACAGCCTGGTGAGGGATCTTCAGTGAAACCCAACCGACCTGAAGCAGCTTCTCTAGCATGCGCCCTCCACTCCAGCTTAGACCCGACTGACTGGAATTAATAAGGTCACGAAGAACCCCTAACTGGGAACCTCAACTGACGCTGGAATCCAATCTTGGTGATCATCTGCCAAAAGTCCCGCCATGCTATGGGGCATGCAGGAGAATCCCTCCATTCAAGTCAACTACGTGCCCTGGGTCATGCAACAAGGGGCGATACACGAAGTGCAGCCGACCTGAGGGCAGAACAGCAATCACCAGTTGGCAGTTTCCAAGAAAAGGAGTTTCCGCCTTATATAACCACAACATACTTAATCTCGTTAAAGGAACCCCCACAAAGGAACCCCTAAATTTTGGAAGCCCACCATTTCGGAAGCGTGAGCTCTTTGACACGGACTTGCTATATGGATTCTACAGAGTCTAAGATGGAAAATGCAATTGTACCCAACATGATACATGCCCGAGCAGTGGCCCCTTTTGACAGCATAGGCTCCGGATGTCAAGAGAGGGACACGGCCAGCATCCGCCAGCTTATATCACGTGAGGGGATGAGGTGCAATAGGGAGGTCCTGCTTTCATTCAGAAGCAAACTAAGAAACAGGAACATGAGCAGCTGGGACTCCTGACGCTTACCTCGTGTCTGCTTTTGCAAAAGCAGGACAAGAGCACCACAAAAACTATCATGGAGGCAGCATGCTTTAGCTTTCACAGGTGATGGGTTTAGGCAATCCTGTCATTTATGCGTCAGGGCAGCAATTACTTGTTCACCGACAAGCACGACGAGGGCCTACACAAACAAAATGCAATACTCTCAATATCGGCCTAAGGGGAATTTCACCTTAAAGTATCAGAGTGCATCACCCCGTCACGTCCACACATAGCTCTCTGAAACCATGTGTAACGATGTTTCGAGCCCAAAAGGACCCACCGCAAACCCTACCAATCCCTACGTATCTCTATACAACCCTGACAATATGCCCCCCTACATATCCCAAAATATAACACTATACACCGCATAAAACTCTAATATCCCTGCTGTATACAACCCTAAACCCTAAACCCTAAACCCAACCTCTCCATGTCCCTATACCCCAGTCAACTCGCGCCAGAGGAAGCTGAGGGTTCTGCCCAGCTCGTAGGCGATGCCGAAAAAGTCGAGAGCCCGACCTCTGTGGTTAGTTTAGGGTTTAGGGTTTAGGGTTTAGGGAGTAGTAGGGGGCATTATGTAGGGATTCTATTGGGAGTCATATGGGGATATATAAAGATTTAAGGAGACTACTCTCCAAAGGAAAAGAATATGGAAAATGCATTGGAAACTGGGAGCTACAGCGTTAGTAGGATAGGATGCAAAAGAAAAAGGAAGCTACCACACCGCGGGCCACTGTTCTTACGGAAGCCATTCAAGACCTACGATGTTGGGCTTACAAGGTTCAACGATTCAGGACTCAGGGCACAGACATTTGATGTGGTTGTTAGGTGGCTCAACTTCTGGCACAGAAGTTGACTTCTTCCTGTGGTTCATCGTCCAGGTATGAAGCCGAGAACGGGGTTCCTGCAAAGCAAAGTCCTGCACACTCATAGGCTTTCTAAGCCCTCTGTTGTTAGAGGACGTCTTGCCTATCTGAGCACTGTGAACCAGGATCTGAAGAGGAGGAAGAAATCCTAGCTTTTGGAAAGGGCTCGCAGGGTAGTCCTAAAAGGCTAAGAGGAAAGCGGTTGTGTTCTGCAAAATAACCCCAACATACGAGTTTCCGTCTTCTTTTGCATTATGCTTATGATATAACCCCAATATAGTATATACCCCCGAATCTGTCGCGATGGCAGTGTTGGTGGCGGCTACGGCAGCAGTGCTCCGGCTTGTCTGCTGCTGCTGTGGGCGAGTGCGGTGGCAGCAGCTATGTCTGCTATGCTCCAGGGTAATTTAGAAATTCCCAGTTTAAGGCCAATTTGGTACTATTCCCTATATAAACTACCATTTAGGGTGAGGTCGGGTGAGGTCGCTTTAAATTGCCCAGTATGGTCTATGAAGAGGACAGGCAAAGCATCCAAACCAGGAAGGGCAGAATTGGTGACTTACTCCAAGATCCGCACCAAAGTCTTTCTGCTCGAAGAAATGGTTCCCCTCCTTCAATGCAGCAGCCACACTGGCATCATCATAACCTGCAAGCCCACGGCTTGGGAAAGAGAAAGCTTAAAGGCTTAATGCTAATGGTTTAGGGTTTAGGGTTTGCGTTTGAGGCTTTATAGGGTTTAGGTTTAGGGTTTGCGTTTTAGGGTTTAGGGCCCAGATAAGATTCTGGAGCATAACTATGCACTGGATCCATTCAGACTAGCAAAGGCGGGAGCAGAAGAAAGGCAAGCAAAGGCTAAGCATAGCCAGGGACCGTGTGGCATGTATGCCCACAACAAAGACTGGCATGATTGATTTGACCAATGCACAGAAAAAGCACACCGGACTAAGTCGAGTACGAAGCCAATAATTCTGCGCCAAATGCCTACTATGTAAGGGCTTCGTGCACATCTCATGCAAACCCTTCCTGAAAGGCTCACTCTAGGGCCCTATGAAGCACGAATACATTGTGATGTGTACTGTATAAGTCTGGGGAGTACCCGCAAAACCACAACACCAGAAGCCCAAATTGCTACTGTTGAGGCAAAAGCCCAACGTTGTAATCTGAATTCTTTGGCTGAAGCCCTATTCCTGGTGGATTAAGTGGATATCCTGCATCTGAAAAGGTTAGGGCTCTGAACTTACAAACCTATGCCCCTGCCCAGACCCAAAGCTCTTTGTTCGCATATGCAGTGCCCTTTTTCCGTGAGGACTGAGAGAACGCATTCACTGCAGTGAATCATCCTAAATAATACTGTATAACCCAACCTTATCCTCATAGCCCCCAATACAGAGTAGTAAATTTCGCCGATGGTGGCAATATTGGGCTAGGCAGGAAAGCCTTGCACCATCAACCAACATGTTCAATAATTCATGCCAGTGAGGTTTTATTCTCAAGTTTTCAACACCCTTCACATCG
>CAJNIZ010043307.1:15026-41891 GCA_905231905.1 Symbiodinium pilosum
ATAGAGTAAGATTATCTCCTCCTTTTGGGTATAGTATTTTATACAAGGAATATAATCTTACTAGGTTCAACCACCAAAAACGCTACTCACCTGGTATTTGGGGTTCTAAGCTTCAGCTGCAGCGGTGGAAAGTAACGGATTTGGCTTTTGGAGTTAAAGCTGCAATCTGGAGCTGCAAGCAAGCTCCAGAAAGAATACGCCCTAAACCCCAAACTGGGTTGCGGTTTAGGGTTTAGGGAGCTTAGATTCATTTGCTGTTATGAGGAAACCACATGGGTTAGCATATGTCCCTATCATTAACTTAATCTAAGTTCCTTAGCCGCAACCCAGGAAACTTTGCTCTGACACTGGACAGGAGATTTGCAAGGACATGCGAGCGCACGGTTGCGGGCAGCAAGTCGGGGCCTATGTTGTTGGATGGAAAAGGGTTCCTGAGGAACATTCTGTACACACATATATATACATATATATATATATGTATGGTGTCCAGTTTTGGGACCATGGGTCAGATTCGTAGCATACATCAAGCCTCGGGCTTAGGGTTGAAGGTTAAGGGTGGTCTCATGCAGGCTTTACCCAGGTTCCCATGTTTACCTGGGGCCATATCTTGTGCAGCGTTGCAATCACAGGAACTGCTCAGCAGAACATGTCCAGAACCATTGTTTTGCTCCCTCCCAATCTTCATGTTTATCTCACACGCCTATCATTCTGAAGGTTTGAGCCTGTTAACTATTACGATGGATCCTGCTGCTCTTCCTCCCCCTACTACTGCTCCTCTGCTTACCTATACGGTAGTTTCCCAAAATAAGGGGAAGCTCTATATAGACCTCAAAATACTACAATACTTATTATGGGGGCCTCCAAAAAAGTACCCCTAGTGAAACCCTGAACCTTAAATACACCTCTATGACCCCGTATATAACCCATATAATACGTTAAAGGGGACCTCGAATTTTGGGACACCCCCCCATATCCTGGCTACTGCCTGTATTTGTGATATCAGGCTTGCCACCTCCTGAGCCTCAAGCGGAGTCGGCGTCTTAGATCTTTGAGCTTGTGGGATTAGGGGTTGGGGTGTTTAGACCTTAGGAATTAGACATTGAACCTGGAAATTTAGGATATGGGGTGTGGGGCGGGGTACATGGCTTAGTCTGTAGCGTGATGTCTAAACGCGACACGACACTTTGCTTCTACAGGATCCCAGACAACCTCAGGTGCTCTCGGATGTAGATATAGTCCCCCTTAAGTAGATAGAATATGGGGTATATGGGGATCTTACTAAAATATCCCCCAAAACCATATTCTATCTACATAAGGGGGACTCTAGATATTTTCTGTGAGTACGGGCTATTGCCTGAGCTCCTGGTACAGACCCGCTTCTAGATGTCTCATGCGGCGTCACACCGTGTATTGATTTCCAAGAGCTCCGCCCACAGACTCACACATGCCAGATCCCAAAACCTTTCCGACTGCTGGATGGGAGCGAAAGAGGCGCCTTCAATAGTCCAAAACCCCAAACCCTAAGCCTGAGTGTTCGAGAGTTTGTTGTAGCACGGCAGGCAGCTGCTGCGACCAAGGTTCTGGCCCAACAGCCAGGTTGATTCAGCCTGCAAGTCGGTTGAGGAGGCGGCCCCTGGTGCTGCCAAGGACAGGCTCTTATTCGATCAAAGGGGGTTAGTTATATGAGAGATTGTATAGGGGACTACTATAGGGGTTACTTACTAAGGGGGATACCAGGAGTTTAGACTATGGCTTATTTGCGGATGTTTGGTCTTCAACTGCTTCAGCTTGCCGTTTCCACTTCAGCTGGTATAGATGTAGCCATGAAAAAGAGCCAGGCAAGCTGGCAAAGCATTGATCGTTCCTGAACTCTTTGCAGCCAACACATCTGTGAGGCAAGCTCGCACCTCGGGCATCAGAGCCATCAGAGCCATCACAGACATCTTAATCATCACCGCCACCATAGCCACTACAGCAACCACGACCAGCACACCCCTCACAGAGGGGCCGAAGTCAGTCCCTCGCATCTGCGTGAGCCAGTGCAAAACGCAGCTCACCGCAACAACCAATGTCAAATTTTACACAGCTACCAGCCCGACCATGAGAGAACCAGCAGAAGCCAGTGCCGAAGCCAGCGGGCGCATCCCGTGCACCAGCCCCGCGACTCCCACAGTCAACCCCCGCAGCTGCCACAGCCGCAGCAGCTCCCACATCAGCACCCGCAGCAGCACCCACAGCAGCACCCGCCGCAGCCAGCGCAACAACCACCGCAGCAGTCGCGGCAGCATGCACCACCACCGCCTCCCCAGCATGTCTGGGATGCACCCTGGATGCCGCAGGCTGAGGGGAATGCTTCGTAGGCTGTAGATTCACAACCAGAAAAGCAGTTTGATGATCCTGGGCTTCGGAGTAGCAAATTCAAACAACACGAGGCAGTTTGCCCCCCAGCCATCAGTGGCACCACATGGCGCGGCGCAGCACCCGTCTGGCCTTGGCCTTTACAGGGTTTAGGGTTTAAGGTCCTGGGATGATGATTGTGGATGAGAGGTAGTAAAACCACACCGAGTGACACGTGAAGTTTGGGATATTCTGGGATCATCCCCAGGGAAGAGAGCGTCTTTGCGAGTGCGGGGAGGATTCTGCGCAAGTTTGGATGTATTTTCTAATAAAGGGATTTTGGTAACCCCAAGCCCCCAAATTAGGACCCGAGGACTGTCACATGATGGTTATAGGGTCCTAACTTTGGGGCTTGGGGTTACCAAAATGGTAGTTTCCCAAAATAGGGCGATCCCAATATGGGGACCCCAATATACTGTAATCCTTTTTATGGGGACTCAAAAGGTACCGCTAATCCAATATTAGCCCTATTAAAGGGGCCTTAACAGTGGACATAGAGGTCCCTGTTGTAGTTTAGTACAGTCTCTAATATAGTCACTAATAAGGAACCGATGTCCATGAAATTGGGTAGGAAATATTGACTGTAGCACACATAAGGATAGCTGTCTCCTTCACGGGATGCTTTAGTCGGCCCCGGATTTCCACCTTGCGATGCTGCATGGCCATGCAAGCGGCATATATCCCTATAAAACCCTTTTATAATATATATCTCTATATATATATATTTATACAAATACAATCCCCTATATCCATATTCCCCCTTATTTGGGGGTCGGGGTTACCAAAACCCCCTATTATTTTGGATGCGAAAAGGCCAGTGCAGCCCGATGGCCTGGGCGAGCCGAGCCGGCAATTCCAGTCATCCAAAGTCACTTCCTTGGCCTGCTTCTGGCTCTATAATATAGTACAATCTAGTACAATGTAAGATGTACAATATGAGAAAGTACAATATAGTACAACATAATCTGATATAGTATACTGTAGTACAATATAGTATATTATCATATAGCATAACCAGCTTGATGCACAACATCCACTGAGCTGGCCAAGCTCATGCGCCAGGCACATGCTAGCAAACCAGCATCCGGCTGACGCGCGACTTAGCTGGCATTTCTGTAGCAGCCCTCCCTGGCAAGCTCTTTTTTGTTTCTCTGACTGCAGTGGAGGCTGCACCACCCCGACCCAGATATGATCAAGCGCTTGGAGGCAAACGGTCTAGTGACTTAACCCGGTTGCTGCTGTTGCGGGCCAGGCCTTGGAAGGACGCTTCAGGGAAGAGAGGAAAGGCAGCCAAGACTCTCCCAATTCACCTCGGAGTCCGGCGAACCGGACAGCTGAGGCCCATGGCACGTACGTGTCCGCTGCCGACGGTTTGACTTGTGCTGTCTATGGGCAGGCTGTTTTTGCGGAGCCATTGGCAAGGACAACGCACAAACACATTCACTGTTTGATGCGAGCTCGGAGCTTCAGCAACGTTTGTGTCTGCATTTGCACTTGTCGGGCGGTAAGGTGATCTGGCAGCATTGCTTTCTTTCAGCAAGGGCAAGTCATGCCGTATGCAGTTGCAAGAGGCCGCCGGCAGTCGGCTCAAACCAAGTAGGACATGTAGATATACTTGCTGTGACATCCCGGGTCAAGTGGAAGCTGGGCAGCCCAGCGCCAGGACAGGGTATGATAGGTAATGCAGAATTCTTGAGCATCGGCTTCCCAGAAGAAAATCAGCTTTCCTGCAGGAGGAACGCTTGGGCACCATGTCAGAAGATTATGTGGTCGCCACTCAGCAGACCATCGGCACGCTGATCACCAAGCCAAAGATGGCAGACAAGTACTTGAAGAAGCCACCGTTCAGGAGCGAATTTCAGTGGAGACGCCTTGGAAATGCTAATTGCGTAGCTAGGTATCAACCCCTCAGTCCAGAATTGAAGTCAGTCTACAAGTTTGTCATGCCTGCCCTGACCTTTCGCTGCACTGCAACTGCCGCAGGTTTCTGCATGACCTTGTCATGGAGGTCACGCGGACCACCGGCTTTGCACAAGGGTTGTATAATACGGAGGAAAGCGATGCAGAACAGCTCAAAGAAAAGGGCGCCAAGCTTGATTTCCTCAATAAGGCCATCAGTGCGACATGCTTTGCCCTCGGCGAGACAGTCGACGTCTCCGCTTCTTGTCCTGCATTTCGCATTGAAGAGTCCTGCTGGCTAAAGTCAGAGCAAATGCAGCAAAGCAGTGGTCCATGCAGTGCTGGGGCCGTAGCAGCGCAGATTAGTCATGTTTCTTTGCTGCTATGCAGCCAAGGCCAGCAAGATCGTGGCTGGGCTTGAGCCAGAAAAGACCAATGCCTGGCTGGTAAAGCTCCACCAAGCTGCCACCACCTGCGTTGGTGAGAAGTCCGACTCAGCCGTACAGCGTGTGCTGGGCGGTGAGCTGGTGGGCGCCGCCAAGGAAAAGAAGAAGAAGCCGAAAGAGGAAGGTGCGCCTCCCCCTCCGCCTGCAGAGGCTGCCGCAGCCGAGGAGGCTCCTCCTGCACCCTCAGCAGATGATGAGGCCAAGAAGGAAGAGGAGCGCAAGAGGCGTGCTGAGAAGAAGAAAAGAGAAGAGGAGAGGAAGCGCAAGGAGGCTGAGGCCGCGGCCGCGGCTGCGGAGCCGCCGCCACCAGAGCCACCAGCTCCTCCGCAAGATGATGCCGAAGAGGAGAGGAAGAAGGAGGAGAAGCGACGAAAGGAGGAAGAGCGCAGGCGGCGCAAGGAGGAAGAAAAACGGCGACTGCAGGACCGCAAGGGTTCGTTGTGGGTGTGCCAGTGTGATGAAACCAGGCCAGAAGATTCATTTGTATAATTCCAATCTAGCTTAATTCATGGATAGCGGCTGCCTATTTCCTTTAAAGACCTGCAAGGAGGAAGAGCAGCGCCGTCAAGACGAAGCCGCTGCAGAAGCTGCGCGGGAGGACGAGCGTCGGGCTGCCGAAGAGGCCCAGGCGGCCATGGCGCCAGCAGCTATGGCGGAGGATGGCTTTCAAGAGGCTCCACCTCCCCCTGGTGCCCTCTCAGAGGGTCCTGCTTCGGGGCCTGATGAGATAGCTCAGCGAGCTCAGGAGATGCTTGCTCAACAAAGGGCCGCAGACAATGGCCGCCCGCGCACAGCCGGCAGAAAGCCTCCAAAGGTTACGTCCAAGGTCACCACCACTGAGCAGTCAACGGCTCCTACGAACGTGCCAGCACCTGTAGTGATTGCTGAGGGTGCCGGCGGAGAGGATGAAGAAGACATGTTCGAAGCTGGTGGTCCTCCACCTGGTGCTCCACCTCCCCCACCGCCTCCGGCGGATGATGGAGGCCAACATGGCGCCCTCGTTAGTGATCTCCTGGCCGAGAAGCGCAAAGAGGAGGAGCGAGAGAGACTTAAGAAGGAGGAAGAGGAAACTCGAGAGGAGTTTGATGATGGCTCCAAAGGCATCAAGATGAAACTCCGCCGGAAAAAGGACACCGGCAGCGCCATTGTGGAAGTGGATCCAATCAAACTAGGGGAGGCCATACAAAGCCTGTGCCAGGCAGCCAACCCCCTTGGCAAATCCATCGATCTGGTACACCAGGACATTGCCAACATGGGCAAGGAGCTGGACCATTGGAAGCAGGAATACCGTGAGTCGAGTGAAGCCTATGGCCAACAGCTGAAGATGACAGAGGACTTGTTGCAGCCGCTTTACCAGAAGATCGCAGAACTAGATGACAAGATTGCAGAGCAGAAGGCAAAAATACGCAACAGCAGATCCCGCATCTCCAAGAATGACTTGAAGATACAGCAGCTTTTGGAGTCTGTGGTCATGGTGAGGTAACCTTCCTCCCTTGCAGATATAGCCGTGTACAGATGCAAGTCGCCACAGTTTCCATCCTGATTCCCGGGTAGATAAGCCGTACACGAAATGCTTAAATCCTTCAACCTTGTGTGTTCTGATGTTTGCCCCTGCGCAGAGAGACTTGTATGATGAAAGTGCAACTTGTCACCTTGGCTACAGACTGCCAAACTGTACTGACGTTGCTCACGCTGACTTGTGCATGCCACTTCCACTCGATGGCAGTGGAGAATCTGAGACCAGAACTGATATAAAAACTGCCAAGCCAGGAATCTGCTGCTGGGGTTTGAGTGTTGGTAAAGACATGCGCACCACCGGGCGCCAGGTAGGAATATGCTACCAGGCTATACATTATTCCCCCCTTACGTTCTCTGATGGAAAACGCTCGTGTATCGTACTAGTCACTAGGCCTACCTCGAATAGGCGCGGGGTGCGGCATGATGCTGCATACTGGCCCCATGTCAAGCAGTCGTATACATGACCTTCAGAAAGTTTCCTCCACCCCGCTGCAGGACAAGCGCAATGGATACTGCGCGGCAGGGGCTAATGCCTCAATTTTCAAGTTACTGTCTAAATGCGCCAGGCACACGCAGGAGCGGGTTGAAAGCAGCAGAAGATGTGCCTTTATCAAAAAGTTCCCAATCGTTGGGCTCTGAAGCTGCCCAAGAAAGCAAAAGCTGATGCGAAAAGAAGTGCGAAAGTCGCATTTCGCATCATGTTGTGCTGGTGCAATATTTCAGGCGTGGGCTGACACCACCGGCTGGTCTCAGCGTTGAGTCCGAGCCCTGGTTGTGTTCACCTGTGCTCTACAGAGCTTTGACATGAAAGAATGGAAAAGAACATGGTAACTATTATAATGGGGTTATATAGGCTTAGGGTGAAGTTGACGATGACCATGCATGGGCTGAACCCACATGCTGGGTCTTGTGCTTCTTTTGGCTGACTAGGTTGGGCAGTTGCTGCTTTTGTGGGTTTGGGTGAGATGGCGCAACATGAGCCACAGTCTAAACTCCTACTGTAGTATCCCGCTTAAGAGAACCCCCATGGTAATTAGTCCGGGTCCCCATATAATCCCCTACGTAACTAACCCCCTTTCAGAGCGTACACGGCGCAACCATCAACATTGGTAGGATTAGACCTGCTTGACTTGGGGTTGGCACTTGTTCTGTTCGGATTCTTTAAGGCGAGTTCACATGCGCTATAGTCTAAATTGGGAAACTCCCATGAAGAACCGAGATTGTCAACAGGCCGATGATGCAGGGTCCACATGCAGGTCTGGACGCCGCAGCTGCCCTAAAGAGACTGTCGCAACCCCAAACCCTAAACCTTAAACCCCAGCCTTTTAAAGGGACCTAGGGTATACCCCTTTAAAGGGACCTCGGGTCCAGGACGCGTACCGCAACCAGGAGTTGCCTCAGTGTTGTCTGTGCTGTTATGGTCAGTATTATGTTTGCTGCCTCCGCCCTAGATGATGGGTCTGTTATTGTTGCTTTGGCATGAGATGTTTTATTGTTCCGTAGGGTCTTGTTGAACAATGTGGCCATGCAGATTTTCATTATTCGTACGGATGCCCCTACTGCCGAAACCCAGATTTCAAGGCAATGTTAATGTTATCAGCTGCGGAAGTCGCAGCATACCGGTAGTTCAAACACAGAGGGGCATTCTTACCATTTTTGCAAGAAAGCTATGATTTTTCACAACTCTGAAAACGGACCCCTCACTTCCGAAAGCCCCCGTATGGAAGGTATTCAACGGTGTAGTATATTTCCTTTTTCGTCCACTGTACGGCTACTAGTGCACAGGGTGCCCCAAGAAGGGGATCATCATTTCGCCGTATCGCGGAGGTGACCGGGGGCGTATGGACTACACCAGATCCACCTTGGAAGGCCGAGCTCGCACTCCATAAGGGACCCTAATAAAGGGTAAAGGAGGTTGAAGTAGGGGTCTGTGTGAGAAATCTTTCTTCGCGACCCATTCATGGTCTTGCGCTAGCGCGTGTGATTTCCCCTTCTGTCAACAGCAGGCTTCTGCCGCCTCCACATCTCAGTGGCCAGAGCCTGAGCTAAGCAAAGTCGACCAGCTAGACGTCGGCTGCTCTTCAGAAAGAATGCAGGACACGTTTCAAGCGGTCTATTTAAAGATCGTTGGTATTCTTAAAAGGCTGGCTGGGGCCAGCCGCGAGCTGATCCGCTATGCGGACTCACAAGTTTCCTGAGCCTCTCTCGTGAGCCCGGCACCAAACACATCACTAAACGAAACCGCGGGAAAAGGAGCTGAGTGTGTTTAGCGGCCTCTTTAGCAAACATGGCCGCCCCAAATGCATACTGAAGCGCAGGGCAAGACTGGGCTTTGGTTGCCAATTTCGTCCGCCAACGCACCTACCAGTGACCTAGTTTGTTGACATCACGCCTGCGTTGCGATCTCTTCACCCTTGGCGCTAGTGTTTCTAGAAAGCTAGCATACCATCCTGGCCATTAACTGGCGGGTTCCCGGTCGAACCTCACAGGGTGGCACCGGCCCTGCCGCCTCCGCCAGCGGCACCATCGGCTCCGAGGACGCCCAGGCATGAGGATTCGGACAAGGTCTAATACTTATGAGTTTATTTGGTTTAGGGTTGGGTCATATAGAGGTTATATAGAGATGGTGGAACAGAAAATGGAAACTACTATTTAGGGTTTGGGTTTCCCAAAATTAGGGGTACCCTGTTTGGGGATCCCTATAATCAGGATTATAGTATTTTTGGGTCTATAGCGGGATCCTCCTTCTTTTTTGGAAGCTACCATATCTAACTGATATGTGGATACTGGTAGGTGCCCTCGTGCATACCATGAGAGACCCCTCCATGCCTCCATGGTGCCGACATTACCGAAGATAGGAAGAAGCGCTGCTGCTGCTGCTTCTACTGCTGCTGCTGCAACGACGACGGCTGCTACTACTGCTGCTGCGGCTGCTGCTGCTGCTGCTACTACGACTACTTCTACTACTGCAGCTGCTGCTGCTGCCGCCGCTACTACTACTACTACTACTACTACTACTACTACTACTCCTGCTGCTACTACTACTACTGCTGCTGCTGCTGCTACTACTAATACTACTACTGCTAGCTGTTTCAGCCACTGCCTGGAATACTGCCTACTAATTCTGCCTTCTCTTCGATTCAACTTGGGAAGTCAAGCTTAAGGAGGCTGACGTTACTAGGTCATTGAGCTTGTTCCCTTTGAGGGCTCTGCCATTATGATTTATACCAACCTTGTACAAAGGTTGGTGCTACTGGAATGTTTTCGCTGGATAGCAATGTCTGTTGTTGTCAGGCCGTTTCTTTCTGCTACTGTTGGCAGAGGAACAATTTTCGGTCCTAATTTTGCTACGAGTTTATGATGAATATTGGGGTTGACCAGGACACATCCGGAGCCTAAGTCCATACGAACACCCTAGAGCTCATTGACAGTAGAACCTTGCACAGGGTTTAGGGTTGACTGGCCTGATAAGGCCTGGCAGAAGCAGTAGGCTCCTTTCTCAGCTTTACACAGCTTCTGGATCCCCACGAAGCCCCATCGGCCTTTTGGGTGGTTGTCAAAATTATGGTCCCTATTTTTGGGTACCCTAAGTATTATAATAGGGATCCAAAAAGGGACCATAATTTTGACAACCACCCTTTTCTGCGGCCTCGCAAAGCCATACCGCAGGCCTGCAGCGGCCTTGGAACCCGGCCCGGCAGCAGAAGTGACTGTGGATAAGGCCTGACACCACTTGAGTAGTATTTGCTTTAGGGATACTATGGTACCCAAATTAGAGTAAGATTATATCCTCCTTTTGGGGTATAGTATTTTATATAAGAATATTATCTTACTAGGTTCAACCACCAAAAAAACACTACTCACTTGAAGGCAAGAATCAGTGATGATTGTGCAAACTGGCCTGCCCATGTAGAGATTATCGTTTTCTGAAACTGGCATTTGGAGTGCCCATGCCGACAGACCTCCCAAGACAGCCCGAAGGCACCCACAGTTCTGCTGCAGAGCTTGCAAGTATAGGTCAAATTTGAGCTACAGTCTAGGCTCCTAAAGGGGGTTTATATAGGGGATTATATAGGGAAGTTATAGGGCTTACTAAGTGGGATGCTCGGAGTTAAGATTGGCTTTTCAACGAAGAATGATCAGAGCTTTTTTCACATCTTGGCGGGGCAGATCAAGAAGACATAGTTTCACAACGTTTCGGATACCCCGAGGACTTTCAGCTGGTAGACGCGCAAGAAACAAAATTACTTATGTTTTGGCGCTCGGAGAGAGGATCAGGCTTCAACTGTACATGGTCAACGCTTCACGCACTTCATCATAAACATAAAGCCCAAGGCTGAAACACTTCGCCCTTAAATGGGCAAGAAGATAATCCGGCAGCGGTTGTGGGAGCTCACAAGCCCCCCTGACTTCAGATGCCTTGATCATAGGCAAGCAAGGGCTGAGGCTGAAGTACCTGAGACTTCCTAAGCACTTGACAGAGTGATGGCTTGAGAGGCCAGCTCTGTGTCGCAAGCGCAACGGCAGCAAGCAGCTCAGAGTGCCCGGCCAGAGCGAGTATGCATGCCACCTGCCTTATGCTGGCAGTCATGTGTGCACGTAAGTGCGCAGTCATGGAAAATAGTATCGCTGATGAAGCATGGCCTCGTGCCTCGTTCCATGGAGGCCATCACCCAGTAGTCCTCCGCTTCCCTGGTCGTGGACTCAGCTACACCCACTGCAAGTGGCCTTTTCGAAGCCCTCAGGGAGAATACTCGCGGCAGGATGCTAGCGAGAAGATTTCCTTTCTCGAAAGCTACCAGATACCAAATTGTTGCAATTAGCATTTTTCGGTTCTTGTACATGGCGGTGTGGTGAAGCCACTGCTGACAGGATTTCGCCTAGGGCTCAGGACTTTTGAATGTGCCCCTGCATATGGATATTCAGGGGCATGAGGACACACAATATCAGATAGTGCCGATCTTGTATAAGTTCTTCTTCTACTACTACTACTACTACTACGACGACCAATTACTACGACGACTACTACTGACTACTACTGACTACCACGACGACGGCTACTACTACTACTACTACTACTACTGCTACTACTGCTGCTGCTGCTGCTGCCTTTTTGGCAGCAGCTGCCGCTGCTGCTGCTGCTGCTGCTGCTGCTGCTGCCGCCGCGGCTGCTGCTGCTGCTGCTGCTGCTGCTGCTAACTACTAGCTGCTGCTGCTGCTGCTACTAACTACTAGCTGCTGCTGCTGCTACTGCTGCTACTACTACTACTACTACTACTACCACCACTACCACTACCACTACCTACTACTACTACTACTGCTACCTCCTACTGCTGCTGCTGGTCCTGCTATTACAGTTACAATTTAGTTTAGTATTATTTTAAGTAGCACTATTCCTATTACTATCATTATTATTACTACTACTACCACTACTACTGTTACTACTATTCTTCTTCGTCTCATTATTACTATTAGTATTATCATGACTATTACTAGCATTAGGGGCCGTGCAGTGCGACCCGAGTTTTCGAAGAACAGAGCTTTGGCAGGTCGCCCATTGGCGGCTCTTTGACAGCAGCCGGCGTGCCACAGCCCTGTGGGCGGCCAAGAGCTTTCAGAGAGCTGAAAGTGCTTTAATGGTTTAGGTTAGGTGGACCCCCGACCCAGTAATAGTGACTATAAGGAATAGTAAGGATTATATGAGGGTCCTCTTATCTTCCTCTTATTTCACTATTACAGGGAGGGGGGTCCTCCTAAGATTTAGGGTTTGGGGTTTAGGATTACGGTTTTTAGAGCTGAGAGTTCTTAATGGAAAAGAAGATGGAAATTGTTATTTAGGGTCAAAAGGAAGGCCTAGGATCTTAGAGACCCCGCCGCATGGATGATCATAGATTCTAGATGTTGGGTGAGCTTCAGCAGCAAGCTTGTGTCAACAGCAACTTGTTTGTCAGGTCACGACCAAAGCCCTCCCAGCAGCGGACCAAGTTAACATTTAGGATGGCTTCCCCCCAAACTAGCATGAAACTCCCCTGACAATGGCCTTACAACGGCCACCCTAAACCCTAAACCCTAAACCCTAAACAATGGCTACGCCTTGTCCCATATCAGTTTGGGGGGTATTTCCCGACTATTGCACTCCCTACGAGAGTGGCATGTAGTGTGAGTAGTCTGCGAGTGTGTGTGTGTGTGTGCAGCGCTCAAGGTTTTGACTGGATGTTGACAGGCTTCATGAGTAGTACGTTCTTTGAGTTTGTAGGTGGTTGAAAGATGTTGTGCTAATTGTTTGGACATGCCAACCTGAGTCAAGCGGAAAGATAAGGGTTCAAACTGGGGCGGGAGCAAGAGCCTACAGTAAGCTCCCCCTGCCAGATCCCAAGCCCTGAGCTGGCTGACATGCATCTGGAAAAGCAGCATGAACGCTCTCTCCTGCTTACTGGTTCTTACTAAGGAACAAGGGAGTATAATACCTATATAATCCTTATATAAGATATTCCTTTACTTCCTACCCTACTAAGCCCCTGTAAGGGAAGGTGAGTGCATCTTCATACCGCCTAACAGTGAGGCAGGAATCCTTCCAAGCTGAAATTGCTTCTCCAACAACCCCCTCACTGCTTGGTAGCAACTATTTGAGCTACTGTCAACATTAGCTTTATTAAGGGGCCCTTAACAGTGGACATAGGGTCCCTCTTGTAGTTTCGTATAGTTCCCAGTATAGTTCCTAATTAGCATAAGAATAGAGATATACCAATGTAATAGTACAGTAACATGTAGTATTTTTTCTGACAGTCACGGGGTTGATCTTATGCAGAAGGGACATGTGATCTGACATGGTCACAGTGGCTACTAGCAGGAAGCACGCTAACATTGTCGCAGAGATATGTTCAAGCAGGCCCAAGCTAGTCCTGAAACATCCTTTCGCTAGCCCTGAGGAAGGTCTCCTCCACCATCCATATCCCCGAGTTGAGCTGATAGAAATCCAGGCCAGCCTGGAATCTATCCAAAGCCCTTGCCTACTTTTCAAAAAAAGTGAATGCCATGGAATGCGCACTCTTGAGGCCCAGCTGTAGAGAACTCATCGATTCAGCGACCTGGATTGCATTCACACCGGAGTTCCTGAAGATCATGCAGGGGTTGTTTGTTTGTGGGAACCCACTTCTATGTGGAACTAAAGAAGATGGATCCCGATCTTGCTACAGGATTTATTTGGCAACGGTTTTTCAACATGTATTTGCGGAGCATGAGGGTTCCAAGGACAGGCAAACCACACGAGCATTTGGCTCAGGCCCATGATAAGAGGCCCCCATTTTCGCATATGTGGCTGGAAAATGAACAGAACATCTCAAGAATACCTAGCTCCGGTAGGTCATGGTAGTACAGTATGATTTGAAGCCTGAGTGTTGCACCACGTCCATCCCTGACCCGTCTATGGGCCTCCAAAGAACAAGGCTTTCTGGGCAACTTTAAACTCCATGAAATGGTAGTTTAGGGTTTAGGGTTTAGGGGAACCCCAACATAGACCCCAAAATATTGTAATCCTTATTAACTACCTAAACCCTAAACCAAAGGAATTATGGGGACCCCCCAAAAAAGGTACCCCCCAATTGTAGGACACGCCCAAATCCCGGTGCCATCCTGGGTCAACAGATCACCCATCTTGATCTTATCCAGCTAGAAGGTACTTCGCTGCAAAGTTCTTAAGAAACTCCAGGTCTGCTAGGCTGGTGTTTAGGGCCCTATACCCAAAAAACCTTAAGGTTTAGGGTTTAGGGTTAAGGGTTCAAGATCTTAGGCTGGTGTGACATGTATACATAAGCTTTGATCTGCGTCGCCAAAAGTCGTGAATCCCACCCTTCGACACAGAAGACCAGAGATCACACGGATGTGCAAGAATTATTATTGAACTACTATTGCTACCAGTAGTATTCTTATTATTACCACCAGTGTCCATTTCATTTTCCATTTTCTGTTCCATTTGATTCTCCATTATTTGGGGGTAACAACCATGTAATATCCCTACATACCCCTATGACCCTATTATTATTCATTCTTACTATTACTGCTATTCTTTTCATTATTGCTTGGGTACTGCCCCCACTCAGTAACAGTTGGATAATATTTATATTGTACTTACATATAGGCCTTAATAGGACCCCGATTATGGACTGTTAATGGGTGGTGGCAGGATCCAAGTTATTGCTAATGTTGTAGGCGCCGAAAAGCTTGAGGCCTGCTGCATCGCTTCCGGCATTCTCACTTCGGCTGCCGGCGCCGCCAGGCAGCTTGGGTTTAGGGTTCAGGGCTTTTGGGCTTTAGGGGTTTAGGGTTCAGGGCTTTGGGGGTTTAGGGGTTGAGGGTTTAACCCAGACCCCAGGATCCTAATATTAAGGCTTTTAAAAGGAGGGGGCTTATTAATCATGGGTCTACATTAGGGCTTAGGGTTTAGGGGTTTAGGGTTTAGGGTTAGGGGGTTTAGGGTTCAGGGCTTTAGGGGTTGAGGGTTTATGATTCAACGTTCAGGATCTAGGGGTTCAGGGTTAAGGGTTCAAGGTTCAGGGTTTAGGATTCAGGGGTCTGGGGGTTGAGGGTTTAGGGGTTCAAGGTTCAGAGATTTAGGGGTTAAGGGTTTAGGGTTATGCTTGGCCTATGAAGGGAATGTTGATTCCCGCTGTATTGGACAAGAAGGCTCAGAAATAATGTGGGGTTCTGGCAGTGGATCCTCAATTCCCCAGTGTCAGGGTTTTTTTCCCGAACAGGGGGGTCATAAAAGTTGTGGCCTACACACAGGGAAAATTCCTTGACAGGCGTTGCCATTGGCTTCACACTCCTCCTGACAAATCTCTAGGAAGCCGCGACAGACGAGATACCAATCCGGAACCTAAACCCTAAACCCTAATCCCTGAACCCTATGCAGGAGGGAGGCGGCATTCTCAAACCTCAGATGAGCCATAATATCAGCTCCTCGTATAGGGTATTATATAGGGGGTAGTATAGGGGCTACTAAGGGTTTGGGGTTTAGGGAGGGGATACTAGGAGTTCAGACTACGGCTTAGATGACCTGGGTCTCTAGAAAAGGAGATGATAAGGACGGAAGTACAACTGTACAGCCAAGTACTGCCGTCGTGGGCTTGATATGCTTGTTCTTTTGGGGCCTTGCTGTCGTGACTGATCAGCACTGGGGTGATTGTAGCAGTACTAATAGTAATCATAATAGGAGTGAGTATAGTAGCTGTAGTAATAATGGCAATAATAGTACTAATAGCAATAAAGAAAAAATAGTAATAATGCAATAGCGGCAGGCAGTCTTCTAGGGCGGGCATGCTTTGCCTGACGCTGCCTTCTGGTGCTACCGCTGGGCTTGAAACGCTGCTGTCCTCAAAAGACTGGCTGAATGTAAAATTATCCTAGCGCTTAAGGCCCGAGGGCGTACCAATCACGCGTCTCCTGTAATTACTTAGGCTCCTGTTTTTGTTGCAAGTATGCTGCTGGGCTGCAGGAACACCATTGGAAATGTTGTTTTTCGGTTAGCACATGCATTGTCGTTAGTATTGTTTCCTGTGAGTGGGCGGCTTATCTCGTGCGTGTTGGCAACCAGCCGCCTGCCAGTCGAACCCTGGACACTGCTTTCAGGAACCATACATTCGGGCTCCCTTTCTCCAAGGACTCCCCAACAGGGTCACCCCGAGGCTGTCCACAATGGTCATGGAGTCTCCTTGAGGTTCCTGAACAGCAGGTCTGCAGTACATAGAAACTCGCCAGCAAGCGGCCAAAGAAGGGCCAAACCCAGGGAAGTGCAGTGTTTGTAGTTTTCCAAGGTCCCTGAGCCACAAATCTCTTTTGACGGAGTCTCCTGGTGGGTCCCAGCCGCGCCTGCTCTGCCAATGCCTTCTCGCCAGAGTCAATGCTTGCTGTGGAAACGGCATTTATCTTTGTGGTCATCTTTCGTATGATAATTTTTACAACTGTTAAGTATGACTGGTCCTACAATGTCCCAGGAGAGCAGCTTTGGAAGGTTATAAGCAGAGGGTAATATAGGGATAATGGAAAAGAAAATGGAAACTACTACATATTGTATAGGGGTTCTATAGGGATAATGGAAAAGAACATGGAAACATATCCGAGTCTTCGCAGAATCCACGTGCCATCGCTCCACAGCATCGTGATGAGGAGCAAAGGTTTGTCTCACACTGGCAGGAGACGGTCAAGGCCAGTCAAGCAGAAAAAATCCCAGCACTGGGCGGTCCATGCAAAGCATTAGTATAGCCCCAAGTATAGGGGATAATGGAAAAGAACATGGAAACTAGTATGTAGTATATTGGGGTTTCATAAGCATGATGGAATAGAAGATGGAAACTTTCATCTTCACGCTCTGGCGTCTTGCTCAAGCTTCTCAATTTTCCCTTTGTCGACTTAGCCTCCATTCTTCTGTACGGGTAGCCGGCACAAGTCCTTGTCTGAACATCCCGCAGTGGCAGGCTGCGGTCTGCTGCGGGAAGTGCTTAGACATGTCGGGTAAGTTTGTGCGAGGTGAAGGCTTTGAAGCTTTGGAGGCTCAGTCAAGTGATGATTCCTTTGAGGCGCAGCGTGTCACCCGGAATATTGACCCAGAGGAGAGTGATATCTACGTAGATGCACTCTTCGCACCTCTTTACAGAAAGATGGAGCGCATTCAACAAGATGGCACGCCAAGGCCCAGGATCAAAGATTATATGGTGGTTACGCCGTTTCTCGTCATCAATTTCCTGGTCCAGAGTGGCATCTCGTTGAAGGTCCTTGGGATAGCTAACAAAAGCTATGATGATACAGCCGGCAAACTCTTCGGAGATGATGAGCTGTGCCAGACAATTCACAACAACTCGAACTTTTATGGCAATCTTTGGCCCGTTGAGCTGCAGGCCGCCATGGGACAGTTCGAGACAGGCTTTGACTGTGGGCAAAGACTGGTAACTTGGTCAATGTACCCACAATTGTTGGACTTTAATGGTGACAAGCTGTGGAGCATTTCAGAGGCTGATGAAAAAACGCGACAGTTAACAAATGCCGGTCTGACTCCCCCCGGGGGGGAAGGAGGAATCAGGAGGGCATTGCTCCGCATGATTAGTGACGACCTGGCAAAATCCCAGAAAGGTGGATATGTCACCCGGAGCCAGAAGGGCTCACATCTGGATCTGGAATGGTTTGCAAGGAACCGACAGAAGCTGAAGGTTTGTGTCGTAGCGGACAAGCATCTCTGCGGAAATTTAGAGTCCAATGATAAGTTCAATGTCCTCAAGGATGCCTTCCCAGACCTTGATGAAGATGAGCGCCCAATGGCATGCAAGGGTTTGGAGAAAAAGTTCTGCAGGAGGATTTTTGGGCAGCAGTATTATGGAGTATACCTACACACACAGAAGGTTTGCGGCACGGCAGAGTTCGAGGCTGACACCCAGGGCATTCAAGTAGCAGAGTATGAGAACGTGGACACGTTCATTGGGGAAAGCGACTCGGTTAACAGCTCAGATTTCGTGATATTGCTCACCATGCTGTTGCTAATATGGGGGATGATCATGCTCCAAGAGTTTCGAGCTATTCGAAACTTAGTCATCGTGTTGTGGTTATTCCCTTCCACTCGCAACTCGGACCGTGACTTCGCGGTCATTGAGGAAGGCAAGATGAAAGTGGTGGCCATACCCTTCCTGCACAAATGTTTTTCCTGGGTCATGTGCCTACTGAGGGCAGCGCTTGCAGTGTTCATTTTCTACGTAGGCCTACGCTTCCTCTCCACCACGTCGAGCTTGCTGGACTTGATCTTGAACTCCACCGCGCTCGGGTTTCTCATCGAAGTTGACGCGTTCATTTCAGCCGCCTTTTTGGGAGAGACATTCCGCTCCACAGTGAAGGATCATTGCGATGTCATTCAGGTAGATTCAGGGGCGGCCCCAGGGATATGGATCTATGCAGTCCCTCCGTTGATACTGATCGCTGTTTTGGGACCGTGGCTCTATTACACCTACTACAGTGAGTGGGGCCTCCGAAACATAGCAAGGGCTATGCAGTGTCTGTGCCATGCCGAAGGGCAATGCCTAGCTACTCAGATCTTAAAGAGCTGAGAGAATAAATGTCTTTTCTGGGGACGGGCCATTACGGTCATGCATCTGGCCTTGGCTTTTGTCCTTGGAAGTCTCAGTACCTTTTCTGATCTATCGATTGAGTAAGCGACTGCGAAAAATTAAGTCGAGTATCAGGCCAGAAGCGCGGGCAAGCGCTTTTGCATCTTTTTTCGTCAACGTGGCAGCACCATGGCAATGCCTGCCGCGGACCATTTGGCCTTTGAGTAGCGTTGCATCCCCGGTAATTTTCGAGTTTGCCGATGACTGTTGTCACGCCCTCAGCCAAGATGCGCTGTCGCTGTCAATGTTACCATCGGTCTTGTCTCTCACGTCATGTCTGCTGCTGATACTGGCGGTGCTGGTACTGGTGCTGGCATGTGGTCGTACTGGTGCTGCTGGCCGCGGCGGCGGCGGTGGTGGTGCAGCTGCAGCTACAGGCGGCGGCGTTGGTGGTGGTGCAGGTCAACGTGGAGGTGGAGGTGGAAATAGGTGAAGGTGTTGATGGTGGCGGCTGCGTCTGTGTCAGTGGCAGCATTTGCAGGAGATTGCGGTGCTTCCTCCAAAATTTATTGCTCGTGCATTTCTTGCTCGTGCAGCTTCAGGCTTGCTCACCCGTTACATGATGAAATTCGCCTGTGATCCATCCAACTCTCATTCCAGGAAAACTTCAGGTATTCCGAACAACTGACCTCGAACGGGACAGGTTTGGAGGGCCAAAGCATGGGAAAATCTGACAACCGCCCTTTTGAAACTGGTTTAGCAAGGGCAGCAGAGAGGGTCGGTCGCCCCAGCTTAACTTCCCTCGTCGTCAAATGGTCATGTTTGCACGTAATGCTCCCAGTGACACTCCTGGTTAGTACTATTCGGCTCATTTCTTGTTGTTTCTTCACATTCATCCTAGCTGTAGCCGTGGCACTTTGCCCTGAGTCGCTTCCCATTGCCCGAGAGATCCTGGCTGATGCAGCCCGCGCGCAGGCAAAGGGAATATTGAAGGGATGTTTTCAGGCATTATGCAGGGACTGTTATAGGGATCCATGCTCTCATGATTAATTATGCCCAACTATGGGTGTAAACGCCACTGTGGCCGCAGCCAACGTCAAGCACCGCTTCGTTGTAAGCGCCGGACCTGCCGCACCACGAAGGTGCAAGCCTGGGACGAGCGCTTTGGGACCTCACCGGCCGCTCAATTGCGTTCGTGCCTGCCAGTGCAACTCATCATGACATCATTGCACCTCGAGGAATCATAGACTTCATTGGCTGAAGCAGATTTTAGCGGTAGTCACAATGAAGTACAACAATTGAGTTAAGTCGTCTCAGGTAGCGGAGATTTGCTATGACACGTCAGAGTTTGCCTTGTGTTGGGATTCTGAACGACAAGTCTTCAGAGCTGTAGACGTGCTGTGTGCATGGTCTTCCGGGAGGAGCGGAACCCAACCTGACAATTCCTAGTTGGAGATCGTCGTTTCCTGGTAGTACAACCTAGGCCCATGTACTGAAGCAAGCATTCTGCTCGTCAGATGGAGTAGTGAGGGTGTGAGCATGCGACCAATCAGCGTGTGCACAGAAGCTGGTTCTGTGCTGGCCGGCAGCAAGGCACTTGTTTTTGTTTTTTTCAGGCCTCCAACCAGACCGTCAATGCCAAGGTACCTGGAAGCTGTTCCGAGTTGCTGAAACATAGTCATTGCTGCTGTGTCAGGCACAGACGGAGGCGTTTGCCAAGAGAGATGCTACTGGTGTCGAGGCCTCCATGATGCTCAGCATGCATGGCTGGTTGTGGTTGTTGTGGTGGTGGTGGTGGTGGTGGTGGTGGTGGTGGTTGTTGTTGTTGTTGTAGCCTTTCGAGCTCAGACGTAGGGGTCCGGGGTAGTACAGTCCTGCTTTCCCCTGCGAGCAATGGCGATTGTGTCAGCATTCTGAGTGGCTCGGTCCCAATTCCGAGCAGGGCGTTGGCTCTGAAAGGGGAGGGTTGCTGGTGTGCGCAGCCAGCGGGAGCTAACCCAAGCGGATTAGCGAAACAGCGCCGTAGTGAGTCAAAACTGAATGGCACCAAAAAAGTCGCATCAACGTGCCATTCATCAAGCTGAGGCGAAAGGAACAGCTGTCTACAAAGGGAGAAATATGTCCCTTAAAGCCTTGGGAGGACGTAGCTGCATCCAGAACCCAAGAACGCAGCCACTGGCTTCCACAAGGCAGCGAGACTCTCAATCGATCAAATACCTGTGCTGGAATACTGGAGGTCTCACCTCAGGAGTTTGGGAAGAGCTGCTCTCCCAGCTGGCGGACCCTGAATACGCTGAAGTTTCCTTGGTAATTCTTCAGGAAACACACTGGAGAGGAGTATCGCAGTTCACCAGAGATTGCTGGCATGTAATATCTTCAGGTAGCAATGGCGAGAAGGGAGCAGGAGTAGCAGTCATGGTAAGAAAAACCCTCTGTCAGGCGCAGAGCTTGAGATACACTGAGGTGCAGCCAGGCAGAATACTCCATGTTAGAGTTCCAGGAGAAACTGTCTCTCTCGATATCATCTCAGTCTACCAGTTTGTCTGGAGAAGTGCTATCACCACTGAAGCTAATAAGTCGCAGCGTCAGAAACTGCTTGATCAGCTGGAAAAGCATCTCAGACACCTTCCTCATAGAAATACCTCATTGATTGCTGGTGATTTCAATTCTCAGCCGTCCTCAGATAAAAGACGCGTTGGGCCCTGCACAATTAAAGGTCCCCGGCTTAGGCTTCGGAGCGTTAGGCCGTTACAGAATCTCCTGGAGGCTCATCAACTCACAGCGCTCAACACATGGTCCACGGGCAAGCCGGCTACACATCTGCAGGGTAACAGTGTCTCTCAAATTGATTTTGCATTGGGCAGAATAGTGCAGGCGTCAGGCAGGTCAAAATCATGCCAGCCAATCCGCTCATTTCAGGTAGCGTCTTGGAGGGAAGGGAGCCGGCATCTGCCACTCCTTGGCTGGATCCACCATGAAAGGAGCTACGCGGCAAGTCGCTCTAAGCCCTACGACGTCCTGGCCATGGACTATGATTTCAGAACAGGCTCAGGCCGCACTGATCTGTTAACTCAGAAGATAGATGAGTGCATTGAGAGAACAGCTCCACGTACTTGGTCAACCTTTAATAAAGCTTTGTCGGATGCCGCAGTGGAAGTCTACCCTAAGGCTGCTCAGCACACGACCAGGGCAATTGATCACTTCAGAGCAGCAAGAGCCATACAAAATGTGCCTCAATGTCTACATGTTATCTCTGATCAGATTCCAGATCTTAAGCTCAGAATCTCTTTCCACACTTGGAAGATGTTAGCTACAGCAAGAATCAGAGCAAAAAACTCGAAGAAAATTAAACAGGCCCAAAAGCAGGAACAACTAGATGTTGCACTTGAAAGTGCCTTGAAGGAACAACAATTAGACGGTGGGCATTCTTTGTACAAAACACTCAAGAAGTTTAGCAAGTGGAAACCGGTAGAAAAAGTGCAACTTAGAGATCCGCAAGGTCGCTTCCTTAGGAAGACGGAGGAGATAAGAGAGCTCACAACCTATTCCACTGCTCTCTTCGGAACAGGTGAGGACTTTCCTCTTGGGGGAGGTACATCACGCTTAAGCCTCACGGCGGATGACGTGCTAGAGCAACTGTCGAGTAGGCAGTCCCATCTGAATCTGCACCGATCTCAGCCTGGAGGAGTTGCTCCCGGGAAGCGATGCAGCGAATAGCGGAATCATGGAGGAGGACACAGCGAAGGAGTTGCTCCCAACTGATCTAACAAGCTCGCAGATAGCATGGCTCCCTAAGCCAGGGAAAAAGCCTGATACCCCCGAAAAGCTACGCACCACGTGAGAAAGCTAATCAAGGACCGATTATGCCAGTCTGTCAATAGAATCCCTCAATTTGGCTTTGTTCCGAACCGAGGAACTGAAGAAGCCATAAGCAGGGCACTTAAGCACATGGACGGAGGCAGACGGACACACTGCCTCAATCAGCGCAAGGCAGGTAGTAAATTCCAGGGCCCCCAGCTCATCGGCAGCCTTACTCTCAGTGTGGACATGTCCAAGGCTTTCGACATGGTGGACAGAACTCTTTTACGCAAGGCTCTCGAAGACATTCAAATGGACCCTGAATTGATTGAAATAATTGGCAAGCTTCATGTAGATGCCCTCTACAAAATGACAGTAGATGGCACTGACTTCTCAGTCATGACTAAGAGAGGAATCAAGCAGGGATGCAAGCTTGCCCCTTCTCTCTTTGCCATATCTACGGCTCTATTTTTAGATGATACCAACCTGCAGGAGCACTTTCGAAACAAGAAGGAATTTGAGCAGGCTCTTACTCACTGTTCTGTGCTGCTCAAGACCCTAGCGGAGATGGGATTCAAGGTCAATCCCAAGAAATCAGCTCTATTAATCACCGTCGCGGGTTCATCAGCGCAGCAGGAACTGGCTAAGTATCGGGTAAAAATCAAAGGTGAGGGTGATCATCTCAAACTTCCAGATGGCAACTTGATCCCTATTCGTAGAACTGCTCCCTACTCAGGGGTAATTATTTCTTACAACAACTACGAGGATCAGACCCTCAAGCACAGACAAGCCTGCAGCAAGCAAGTCATGAGGGATGTGTCGCATGTCATCGCAAATGACAGAGCCTTGCCGGAACTCAAGCGACTCCAGATATGGCAATCCACAGCCTGGGCCTCGGCAACGTATGCTCTGCACGTAGTTGGTCTCACAGCAGCCGGCCTTCACCGCCTAACCGCAGCCTTCACCTACCAAGCCAGGTTTGTCACCAGAAGCTTTTCTAGAGTCACGCATGAACAAAATTCTGAATTTCTTCACAGGAAGTGCTTGACTCTCCCAAAGGATCAACTTCAAGCTAGATCGCAGTCTTTCCTACAAAGACAACTAGGGAAGCATGAAGCCGAGGCGGACATCGTTGGGTCCTATCTGAGTAGACATCAGTCGATTTTGGCCTCGCTAGACACCTTAACCCCTCCGCTAGTCAATCTCGAGGAAAAGGTGCACATAACCTGCGAAAAGTGTGGACTTGAGTTCAGCAGTTTAGGCCCACTAAGAAGGCATATCAAAAAGTCGCACGATGGTGACTTTGCTTCTCTAAAAGGGCCTAGGTTTGATCCGAAGTATCATGCGCTTCCTTCAACTACAACGTGCAAAGCCTGCAACTTTAACTTCCGAACATTCTTTCATCTCAAGAAGCACGTAGAAGCCTCCACTTGTCCTCACAGAGAGAAACTTTGGAAGCTGGCAGATGGCTACCTTCCAGATGAGGAAGCACCGGCGGCAGTGGATAGGCCGTCAGTTATCGCACAAGTAGCATCTGATCCAGGGGATGCAGCTCTCAACCCGGCATATATGGAACTTCTCAGGGAACGATGCTGTCTTTGTTCCCAAAAGCTAGCAATGAAGGGAGTCAAGCAGCATCTTAACAAGCAACATTCAGTAACTATGAGCAAGGTCTGGTCAGAAATTGAGCCAAAGCTTGACACCTTTAAAGTGATGGTAAAGAAGGGGCAGACTTGCAGATTCTGCGGGATCCAAGTTGACGCTCCGGGACGTCATGTTAGGCAATGCGTTCCTCTGCTTCAAGCTCATGTGGTTCAGAGCACGCTGGAGCACGGGCTCAGTAAGGAGCAAGAAAGCTCAAAGGCAAAACGTAATGATAAACGTGCTGCATCTCCAGCAGCCCCCCTCTCTAATTTTTCCCCCAACACTCAGCTGACCTGTTTCCTCAGGCTCAGCAACACTGCAAATCACTGCTACGCCAACTCGGTCCTTCAGTGCCTCTGGTGGCAGCAGCCTCAGTTAAGGAGGGACCCACCGTTAAGCGAACCGTTCACAAGGGGAATGTTATCTATCATCAATCCAGAGCATCCCTCCTTCAGGGTCGCCGCCGCTCATTGGATTTTTGATGGTACGCAAAAAGATGCAGCAGAGTTCCTGCAGGCGATCCTACTTACACAGGCAATCGATATCCTGGGCAGATGGGAGTCAAGATCTCAGCTAGGGGATGGTTCAATCAGAGAGGATGTAGGAGTCGCTCCCATTCCGCTGATACAGTCGGCAAGCTGGACTCTTCAGGACATGATCACGGCATGGCACATGCAAGCCTATGTCCATGCGCTGTCTCTGCCTTTTGAACATGTAGCGCTTCAGGTCCCCAGGTTCACACAGGCTGGGAAAAATGAGCAGCCGCTGCAGCTCCCAGAAACAGTCGGGCTTCCCATCTTTAGTGGCGAGGCCCTTGAAATCAGATGGGAGCATTTCAAAATTGTGGCCCTAGTTCACCACATTGGCCATTCGCCCCACCAAGGACATTACCGAGCATGCGTTCTACATAATCGGCAATGGTTTCACGCGGATGACAGCGCTGTTCCGCACCTAGTTGACTCAGCAAATCGCGCAACTCAATCAGGCACTTATCTGCTTTTTCTCACAAGGATTTGGCTGCAGCAGTAAGTTAGCGGAGTCGCTCCCAAGGGTACATGCGCAATGGCGCTCAGTCAGCTCTTCCAAAGTCAAGGGTCAAAGCGTCAGGAAGCATCTACCTCATCCCCTCCGAAGCGGCAGAGGCAATTTCCGCCGTCAAAGCCTAATGGACGTGGCAAGGGCAACTCGGATCCAGCCGCGGATTCATCCTTGATTTCTGCTATGGCGAAGTTAGTTCTTCGACATGAAGACTCTCTAAACTCGATGATGGCAGACATTGCGTATGTCAGCTTCATGCGCACAGATAATCACTCCGCAATCCACACTCTCGCTGCGAGCTCTCAGGAATGGAAACAGGACCAGTCCATAGCGGAGTCGCTCCGCATGCGTCAGGTGTGCACCTTGCTCCAAACCATTCTTACTCGAATGGACCGATTTGAGAGCGATAAGGAAGCCATCGAACACCTGGAGCAGAAGGGGCAATGCATTGAGGGTCGCTGGCATTTCGAGGCATGGTCGCCAGAGTCCATGAAAATGGCATTTACAGCCACAGAACCTCTTGAGGCCAAGAAGGTGAAGGAAACTCTCAACAGGATCTTGCACCTCATCAGGACGTCCCCCAGTTGCGTGCGAATCTTCAAGACGTCTCGCCCGCTTACGGACAACATGAGCGGAGGGCCAGTCAGAATTCTGATGCAGTTCTCGATTAAGTCTCCCCCTGAGCTATTTAATCTGCTGGGCAGTCTTGTACATAGCACAGTCTTTGAACTAGTGAATGCTGATTTTCAGCACCACTCCCTTGTTCGCTCACCCTTGGCAATTCAGGTGGGCAATTCTCTCTCCTAAACTAAGCAAGCTCGAGCGTTAGTCAGAGCACTATCGCTTGGGGACACGTCAGTCAGAGGAAAACCAAAGCTTCAGTTCCCGCGCCGCTTGCTTGGAGTTGCTCCCTGACAATATCCGAATAAGTTGGCTCAAGCTAATCAGGCATGGCAATACCAGCACTAGGCACATGGGAGGAAATCATCAGGGACATGCATATCGAAGGCTGCTGCCAAATCCTGAGACTCGACCTAGAACTTCGGTTCACTTCTGCAAGGCAAATCTCGTCGAGGGTCTCTCACTTTCGAAGACGAGCAGATGGGCAGACTACAGAAGTGGTAGCGGAGCTCGCCAGCAAGGAAATGGACTCCCTCCACTTGCTGTATGCCAACTTTGAGCAATTGTGGAATGGCATTACCAGTCAAGGATACGGTGAGAATGACGAGCACCACAACACGCTGTGGCAGACAATGAGCCCCAAACAATCTCAGGAAGCACAGTCTTCAGCTCTGAGACTTCTTCAGCACCAAATCAGATCACAAAGCACTCTTGCTCTAACAGAGATCATGTATAGTGCTGTCGCCAGAATCGTTCTTGGCCGAGACTCAGAAACTCTTGCGCTGCAGCGCCTGTACAGGCTGCTCGATGAGGACAACAGAGCAGCGCTTTTAAGCTCACTTGAGCAAGCTCGTGCTCTGGGTTAAGAAATGTTGCGTAAGGAGTTGCTCCCTTCTCACAGCTGCACTTAAGTGACAATTTGGGAAGTAATCTGAGGTCGCAGTTTTGACATTGACGCTCCCTTGCTCCTGGCTCAGTCTCTTTCATTCTGTGTCTTGCAATCTGGTCAGGAGGCATGTGCTCAACTTCTAGTCTTGCAGCTGCATTGTTCGAGAAGCAAGCTCATTTTGCTTAGCAGCTATGGAGCCTTACTGGGAAGAATATCAGGCCTACTGCCAGCAGAGATCAGCAGCGGGTTTCGGAGGTCACTTATCGCAACTGGTCAAGACAATGGATTCGCTCAAGGAGAACTCACAGAGCTAAAGAAGAGGCTGTTGGGCCGTACCCCTCAGGCAGTGATCCTAGCACGCGAAAGCGGAGAATTGGCGCCAAATGAAGTGAGCTACACAGGTGCCGAGTCAAGTGGATATGCAACCTCATCAGGAGCCGTTCCAAGATGGCAGCCCAAAGCAAAATCTGGTGGAGTTGCTCCCCAGCAGGCTCAGAGGTCCGAGCCCAGCACCTCTGCGCGGCCATAC
>CAJNIZ010043308.1:0-21938 GCA_905231905.1 Symbiodinium pilosum
AAACTCTAAACCCTGAACCCATAACAACGTCATCCAACGCCGTGTTGCTCTACATATGAGCCATATGCAGACCCCCCTATATGATTCAACAGACATGAACCTCCACTATAAACCCCCTAGCTTGCCCCCAATGTGAGCCATTGTCTAAACTCCTAGTATCACCCCTGAATAACCACTATAGTAGTCCCCTATATAATCCCTTATATACCCCCTGTCACAAGCTTAGACTATGAGTCACGTAGTAGTGGCCAACTCTGTGTTCCTTCCAGAAGTATGGGTAGGTACCCTTCTTATTTAGGGTTAAGGGTCTAGGATTTAATGTGGAGCTTCGCGTGACTACTCTTGAGGTGTTATTACGCATGGCCGTGTTGAATCTATATGGGGTTCAGGTTGACATGCAAAGACAAAGCGGTGCAGTTCAACAACATTGTGCTACGGTTCGCAGAAAACAGTGGAGATAATTTCGTGCCGTTCGTGTCTGGGAGCAATATTGAAGTTTTTATCATGGGTTCCCCTACCATCCCCGCTAAACTTTCCGGTATAGCTTGCCCTTAATCAGCCTTCATTAGCCCTGACTGTCCCTAATTCAGAGGGAAGACAAAGGGTTGGGAAGGACACCCATGAGCTGCACCCGTTGCTAAACCCCAAGACCTGGAGTTCGGGGTTCAGAGGGTACATCAGCATTGAAGGCGCCCCTGCCGGAATAAGCGTGTGATGCTCAACCCGCTCACCCTTCTACCCAGATTTTTTTGCTGCAGGGTTGACGGCAAGGCCTAGCAAACAAGATTATTGAAATCCTTACAAGAGTCCCGCTAGATCGGCCCATAACACAAGACCCTTTAGCCTGCACATCCGTACACATCCTTGCGAAGGGGCGCACTTGTTTAAAGAACGCTCCTAGAATTGGTGAGAGAGAATTCTTCTCTGCCTCCGCAGCATCGCTGAGGAGCTGACGCAGCAAAGCCACCTGAAGGGTAGCTTCTCGCAGCAAAACCAACTGAAGCGACGTGGGGCTCGGGTGTTAAGGTTTAGGGTTAGGGTGTAGGCTGTACATGGCACTTTGGCATCTCGATTTTCATCCAAGGTATAAGGTTAGCTAGGTTGTCGATGATGCAGCAAGCCCTGAGTGTGCAAGTACCAAATAATCGTTTAAGGTTCAGAGTTTAGGGTATGCTTCTTACCATAACCCCACACAGCTGATAATTGGGTACTTACTGAAATTTCAAGATTTGCCCATGTCTGAGGAATTCCCAAGTCAGTGGAGTCCCCATATAGGTCCAACATACTCCTCAAAGTATATGCCTTAGGCAACGGTAACCAGCTGGTAAACTCCCACCTTTGTTACATCTCCAGAAAAATGTGAGTTGTGCTTTTGGTGGTTGAACCGAGCAAGACGGCATCTTTCTCTGAAACTCTAACTGAAACCGGAGAGGAGCAAGTTTACTATCTATTTGGGGACTGTTAATCTGCCATCTCTAGAACACAGAGCTACTACTCATCTTGTTAAGGGCTTACACACATGGAGGTCCAAGATGGACCCCAACATCCCCAAAAAAAAATCTCCTTGGACGAAACGCTACGCCCCAAACTCCAAACCCCAAACCCTAAACTCCAAACCCTAAGCACCAAGCCCTAATACCCAAACTCCAAGCCCTCAACTCCCAGACTCCAAACCGGAAAATGATAGTACCATACTATAACAGCAAAACTAGTATATTAATAGCAATATACTATGATAGTAATACTAGCAATAACAGTAATATACAACAACAGTAAAACTCGGAATAAACGTAATATACTATAATAGTAATACTAGCAATAACAGTGATATACTATAATAGTAATACTAGCAATAACCGTAATATACTATAATAGTAATTCTAGCAAAAAAAGAAAATATACTATAAAATGAATACTAGCAAGAATAGTAATGTATTATCATATAATACGAGTACTAGCAATAATAGTAATATACAAGTATGGTAGTACTAGCAATACTAGCAATATACTATAATAGTAATACTAGCAATAAACCCTAAACCCTTAATATGAGCTACAGTCTAAACTCCTAGTATCCCCCTTAATAACCCCTGTAGGGCACTATTATACATAATCCCCTATATAACCCCCCTTTAAGGAGTTTAGACTATGGCTCAGAAAACCCCTAATCCCTATTAACTACCCTACAATCCCAGTTTCCATTTCATTTTCCATTTTCTTTCCATTTGATTCTCCATTATTGGGGGGTAATATAACCCCCTATAAACCCTAAATATACTATAATCCTCAACCCTGGCCTTCGCCCACTGCGGGGCGCGGCCGCCACAAAACTCTCTGAGCTCCTGCGCACCAAGCGCGAGAACGCAGTGCCTAAGGCACGCTCCAGGAGTTTGGGTTAAGGGCTTAGGGATTAGGGTTTAGGGGGTAGGGTTTAGGGTAGGGTTTAGGATTTAGGGTTTAGGATTAAGGGTTTAGGCTTTAGGGGTTGGGGGTCTGGGGCTTAGGGTGTAGTATTTAGGGTTTAGGGTTTAGGATTTAGGCTTTAGGGGTTGAGGGTTTAGGGCTTAGGAGCTACCTGTGACGCCAGTTACCTACTGCTTAATAGGAATTACCCCTTAATTAGTAGGTATAACCCATGATACTGTAGGTAATTGGGGTCACAGGTAGGGTTTAAGATCTGGGCTTTTCATTTGGACTCCAACCTCAGTCGAAAGCCGGATAATGGGCTAGTATTCAACATACTGGTTGTGAGTAGTGGGGAAAGGCGGAATATGTGGAAACCCAGGGCTCAAGGAATGAAAAAGAAACAAGCTACCAAGGCAATGGTGATGATATGGGATCTACTATAAGGATCCATTCCTCTCCTTCCTACTAATAACCCACAAGTCGACTGCGCATGGCAGGATTTTAAGCACATTTTAGCAGCATAATTCCTAAGCTTATAAGCCTTCTAATGAGCCCTAGTGTTCGTGGAATCCTGCAGGATTGCTGTCTATCAACGGCATGGTACCCTAATGGGATCGTACAGGCATGCAAGGACGAGGAACGGCTTATGTAGGAGCTCGATTGCTTTGAGTGCCTCTTCAGAGGTCACATGGTATTCAGGGGCTCAGGGTTACATGCGCATGAGGATACAGGTTTTGGTGGATGGGGTTTGGGTGTTTGGGACTTGTTAGGAGCGTCCTCTCATGAACTAAGCCCCAAGCGTCCAGGGACCCGCACTTCGGATTCAAATTATGGTAACCGTTCTAGTACACGTCTTCGGTAGTATCCGGCCTCAACATAAGTGGACCGGCAGGGGAACATAGAAGAGTCCGGAGGCCGACATTTTGTAGTGCGCCTGCCGCGGCATAAAAACGCTCGGCATGTTTCTCAAGACTCAAGACATGGGTCGCCTATACTATAGGGCTCAGGGTTTTGCGGGATACTACAGGACCATCGAAGTATGCCCTAAACACTCATTCCTAAGCCCTAAACCCTCGCTCCAAAAACAAAAACACTGAATTTGTGCCAAATGTCTGATGTCCGTGCTTCCTCGCGTAGGCTTCATGCGAGGCTGCGCAAAGGAAGCCAGCAGCGTAGTCCTGCCCAGGGTTTTCGAGGGAGCTCAAGATCCCTTGAGCTACGGAATGTTAAGCGATGATGCGGGTTTAAATAGGGTTTAGGGGGATATGCAGGGTACAGGATACATCTTCATACTGCCGATATCTCAGAACATGAATCATATTCGGGATCCGAGTATCACTTAGAATATACATATATATTCCCTGATTATGTCGTCTTGTGTCCTCTGGGTTACCAGTGATCAAAATAAAAATCTCTAGAAGGTCGTGTATAATTGTACTGTACTATTACCCTAAACCCTAAACCCTAAACCCGAAGCCCTAAACCCTCAGCCCTGAATCCTAAATCCTAAATCCTAAACCCTAGGCCCTGAACCCTGAACCCTAAACCCTAAGCATTACCCTCCTTCACCAGGAACCGTAAGCTCATCTTTCGGGGTCTGACCCAGAGGGTCCATGTACCCCAGAACTAGGTTTAGGGTTTGGGGCTATAAGGTTTAGGTTTATAGGGCTTTGGGTTTAGGGTTTAGGGCTATAGGGTTCATGGCTATAGGGCTATAGGGTTTAGGGCTAGAGGGTTTAGGGTTTAGGGTCATAGGGTTTAGGGGTAAGTATATGATTGTTAGGTACTTAGACCCTTAGCGTGAGACATGAGGGCTTACGGCGTTTACCTTCTGAGCAAGCCATGTACCTGTAAGAAATGGGGGTATGTACCTGACATGTGGGTTTAGGGTTTATTTTGGGGGCGTGAGGTTGCTCTAGATATGGGGTTTAGACCCTCAACCCTTGACTAAGGCTTTTGGGTGCAATTCCTGGACTTCCAAGATCAGAGAACCAAACTGCAGAATAAAGGGCCATGTGTCCAGGGCATGTAGGGACAAGGGCGCATATGGCGAGGGACACCAAACAGTACCAAGTAGAATGCTATGGGTTAAGGTAGACCCCTGATTAGTAGACCGCCTCACCATAATAGGGATTATGATAGGGATCCTAATATGGAGACCCGTAAAAGGAGGGGATCTATTCATCACGGGTCTACGTTGTTTCCTAGAGCCCTCCACCCCTTTACCCTAAAATCCTAAAGCCTAAAACCCTAAGACCCGGAAAGTGTACGCTCCCGGCTGGGGCTGAAGCTTAAGCTCAAATACTTGCAAAGACTATCCTGTGATCCTGATATAACATATACTCTCAAAATCTCTACTGTCGGACCTAAGCCATTTCCGATATCATGTTGAGGTCTACTTGAGGCAGCACCCCCTACTATACAGTCCCTATACTATATAGTGGTATCACGAACCTGCAACCACCATATTGGCAACCTTAATAAACCCTCAACCTTAACCCATTCCACGCTATTCTAGTCATTGAGGCCCTACAATGCAGGCGCGTCGCTGGCCACTGTGGGTGACATGAAGGGCATTCAGGTTCTTAGGAGGTTCAAGGGTTTGAGCAGCTGCTCGATCCTAGGCTATAATACAACCCCTAAACCCTAAGCCATTAACCCCATACGACCTCGTAGGGGGACGGTATGTCAATGTAGAGTTCTAAGCCGGAGTGAAATGCAAAGCCCCATGAGCCGCCTTAAGCCCAAGACCCTAAAAACCTCAACCCTACATCCTTAACCCAACCCTGAACCCTAAACCCTAAAGCTTAAATCAACCGTACACTGCAGCCAAGATTCCGTGTCAAAGGCCGTGAAGAGGAGGAAGGACTCCTGAGACGAATCAAGAGGATTAGCATTTAGGGTTCAGGGTTTAGGGCTGTGCAGGGTTTCGGGCTTATAGGGTTCGGCTCTGGATGATCAACTCGCAGGGATTAGGGCTTCTTCATAGGATCGCCCAAAAAAACACCTACATGTATCCGGAAAAGGCTTGTCTCTGCGTTCGCACTTGTCTATTCAGGCGAATTAATCGAATATTCTGGGGAGGTCGAATTGAGGGATGCCCCTTATGATCCCATGGTTTAGAAAATTTATATGAGGTGTAAGGTCTGAATGTTTTGTGAGGGTGCAGAGGCTTCGTTAGAGTTAGGTGCCTCTGGCAAAGGGCTACTACCCAGAACACGTGCGCCCAAGCTTCTATGTATTCTCAGCTTCTTGAATTCCTTTCCTGGAATTATAAAGCATCCAAAAAACGGAACCCCCCAAAATGACCCCCATTACTACAATAGGGAAGCTAAGGGATTATTGGGAGGTTCCAATTTTTTAGATCCTTTACAGCCTAAACCCTAAACCCAAATCCCTATCATTACGAGATTCCTGTTTTTGGATCCTTTAGGGGGTCTGGGATTGCGAGGAAGGTCCATGGACAGTTGCGATGATGACTTTTGCCTGTCTGCTTCTTCGGTGTCTCAATGCCAAGCTCCAAGAAACAGACCCGATGTCCCAGCAAGTAATGTAGACCAATGACTTATAAACCCCCTCCTCTGGAAGGCCTTAATACTAGGATCCCTAGTATAATCACTACTAGGGAGGGGGTTGATTAATCAGGGGTCTGGGTTAACCCAAAGCCAGAACCCCAAAGTTGCCCAAACGCTCACCCAACACCCTGAATCCACGTGAGAGCTCCCAATGGCCCACAGTAGGCAAGGTCTTTTGATTGTAACGGCCCATGTGAGCCAGAGTCTAAACGCCTAGTATCCGCCTTAATAACCCCTATCTAATCCCCTTTAAGGAGTTTAGATTCCTTCGCTCATGTAGATAGGATTTCTAGACTTAACCCTGAACCCTAAACCCTGGACTTAGGTTCCCAGGGTTAAAGCCCAATCCCTGCAAGGCGGGCAAGTTACGGACGCTGCCGACATGGGCAGATGTCTGCTGCCATGCTTTTTTCCCAGAAAGGGCTATATAAGGGTTAGGCGGGATTATGTAGGGATAATGGAAAAAAACGTTGGCAACTACTGTATGAGCTGTAAAACTAAACTCCTTACAACGGATTCTATACGGGAGTATTAAAGGGCTTCTTAAGGGAGATACTCGGAGTTTAGATAGGGGTAATAGAGGGTTTACGGTAAAGGGCTCCGGGCCTGAGACTTCAAAGGGGATCCACCTTAAACCAAACCCTATACGCCCTAGTGAAAACCTAAACAGTAAATGATCTTGCAGACCTGAGCAAGAATCCCTAATTTTGAAAACCCTAAACCGTACGAATCCACCTGTCTCTGAGTATCCCCATATATCCCTGTATGCCCCTTACATGGTCCAACCAACTTCAGTTTATGGGACCTCTAGTTAAGGGATCCCCTTCTAGCAAGGATCACATGATAATGATGCGATGATAGTGATGGTGATCCTGATTATCGTCAGTCTCGTCAGTGTTGCTCTGCTTCAGTTTTTGCAAGATCATAGTTGCTATCACCATGAGACATGTCATTAGCATTCTATTGTTGAGAGGTGCTCTTCTATATTCAATACATCTCTGTCATAGACAAGAACCCTAAACCCTAAATCCTAAACCCTGAACCGTAAATCCTAAACACTAAACCCTGAACCCTAGCCTTATCATACCGTTTTTGTGTGTCTGTTTACATCTCCGTTACTTAGGCACAAGCCTGGATACGGAAACCTGACCTTACACGGGTAAGGCTTTAGGGATTGGGGCGTATAGGGTGCATAGGGTGCATGTGATGCACAGGTTGCATAGGGCGTACAGGGTGGTTATGGCAGTTTAGGGTTGGGGTTTGGGGTGCAGATGTGTTATTTCAGCTCACTGGCGCCGGAGGTGGAGTGGGTAACTACTTGCCCTACTTAACTAATATTTCGACTAAGTATGATACCAATATTGTAAATAATTCGCATGCCAAAATAACAATGGTACCCATACTAACATCCCCATCCGCCCTGAAACACCAACAAGTCATGTGGCTGCAGACATGCCTGTCGCTGATGGGGGTTGCCCAAACTTGGGGGTACCCTTCTCGGGGTCCCTATAACAAGGAATGTAGTATTTTGGGGTCTGTTCCGGGGCTCAACACTAAATCCTAAGTAGTAGTTTCCATTCTCTTGTCCATTATCCCCATATAACCCCAAGAGTATAATATAGTATAATATCAACCCTACTGAGGGCAACTGGCTAATGGAGCCTGAAGCTCTACCCTCAACTCAAACGGAAGGAGGGTGAACAAAAAAAAGGATCCTCAACAAGTACCAGTATTGGCGTGCTGGATGACTTGCATAATCATGGTACAGGGCATCTCAAATAGACCTCAAACTAATGTTGGTGATTATTTAGGCCCCGATCGTACACTTGCTACGCTGCCCTTTTGAAGCCTCAGCCAGTCATCAGGCACGGGCTATGAGCTAGCCAAAGGGTCCATGTAGCTATGTAATATCTACTTGGTCCCCAATGAATTAATGTGGGAACCCTCCTGGGCCCAAAGTGTACACCACCCCTCATGGACTCTGTCGCTTGACACAGGGTCCCCCCTGAAGTGGTAAAGGGTCCATCTGATAGTGGTAACCTAGCAGCGATACATTACTTGGGCAACTACCTTGACATGTATGGATCTATAGGGACCCTAAAACCCAATGTACGTTCTATGTGCCTATTTGGTTTCTTATAGGATACTTCGGGTTCAGGGTGTAGGATTCAGGAGCTTCAACTTCCTTCTCCTAGAGGTCGACATACCCAATGATCAAATCTGTCCCTAAAATATGTCCCACGATCACTATGACCAGCATCTCAAGAAACTTCTTGTTGGGTGCCTATAGTCCGCCTCAAGTAGATAGAATATGGCTTTCAGTATATGGAATTACATCCCCATATACCCAATATTCTATCTACTTAAGGGAGACTATAGGCCCTTCGGGATCTGCTGCAGTTTGCTCGGCCATGCAAGCTGTTTTTCAAAGCTAGTTGTTGGCAGGGAATGAAGGGATGCAAAAGAAAGTAGCAAGTACTATAAGAATGCGGGTGATACGGGGACTACAATTGAGTAGTGTTTTTTTGGTGGTTGAACCTAGTAAGATCAGATTCCTTGTATAAAAGACTATACCCAAAAGGAGGATATAATCTTACTCCATACTGGGTACCATAACATCCCCAAATAAAATACTACTGAATTGAGTTCCCTCCGTTCCCTACATACAGCTAGTGAGTACAGCCAATAAGTACTGGACTGTCGATATGAAGTACAATGCCTTAGAACTTCATTTTACAATCTGGACAATGACTTAAGTGGTGAAGACAGGTAAGACGACATTCTTCTTTTTGAAAGACTATACCTCAAATGCAGATCTGATCTTGCTTAGTCTAAGTCTACATTGGCAACAACAATAGATATCGATACCCCCACTAAGACTTCATTCAGCTCACATTTGCTGTAGACGCTGCCTCAGCTCAAAGACAATGCTGAAAACTCATTTTGCCTTGGGTAAGGCTATGATAAGCGGGACTATAACAAGGATTACAAGAAGAGTTTGGCGTGGATGCTGTTGTAATTTCTAGTATCAATGCCCCGGCGTTAGGGCTGCCTTGCACCCATCTTTGCGCCGTCTTGCGCTCGTGCACAGTTTATGCGTTTCAACAAAGTGTATACATACAGTCAAAACCAACATGTACTGGGATTTGTTCTTGTGCCCACCCTTGTGCGAGCTTGGTTTTGGAAACCTCTTGCAGACCCCTAATGCCGCACTTAGTGTGCTACAAGAGGCAGGGGGTTATAGCAGCATCCAAGTACTTGCTAAGTCCCATGAATCACAGACAATGCTAAGAATTTCACTTTTTCTTGGGGAAAGGAAACTACCTGTAACCCCAATTACCTACAGTTTTATGGGTTTCACCAACTAATTAAGGGGTAATTCCTATTTTGGGCTTACGGGTCACAAAGCCCAGCTTCAAGTCACTAAGTTCCCTGAGTCTGTAAGTAACTTCACTCCCACTGCCTACCCTTTCTTAATTCATGGGTGAATGTCAAAATTATGATCCCTTTTTGGGTACCCTAAACATTTTGTGCCGTATTATAATAGGGACCCAAAAAGGGACCATAATTTTGACAACCACCTTTATGGATTACCTAACTACCCCCCTCTATACTACCTCCGCCCAAGGTGCGCCCTTGGTTGGGGCTTGCTTAATCTTAATTAAGGCTAAATAGGGGGAACCCTAGACTAACACTGCATGATTTTGCTTTCGAATTGTGGCGCCCACGGGTCCTGCAACCACCTGGCAAGAGTTTGTTGGGCCATATCAACTTCGTCGGTCGTGTTCTCCGTCCCGTTGTTGGGCGGGTACTAATCAAAAAAGAGCTATGCATGTCTCATGGGGCTTGGAAAGCACAGTACACCAACTTCTGAAAATTCCAGAAGGCGAAACTAACCCGGATTGAGACGACATTTCTTGTAAACCACCACTTGGGGTGAGGTTGGATAAGGTTGTCATAGTTTGCCCAGTTCTCGAGGTACAGCTAGAAGTTGTAGATTTATAGTCCTATAACCTTCAACGGTGAACCCTGCCTTTTATTGGACTTCCATCTAAAAAATACGATTGATTTTTTACAACAATGATCCAATTCAGAGAATTCAGAAACCCACAACATGGAATTTCTCCGAGTTATGACTAGGCTAGGGTTTAGGGTGTAGTGTTTAGGGCCCCTTGCAGACTTACCCATTATCTTCACCCAACCCCTCGAGGTATGGATCTTCTGGATCGAAGTATACAAGTACAAGGACATTCTCGTTGTGATTGGTAGTTGCAAGTGGACCCAAATGTGGACTCACCAAATTTTGGGGACAACCCAAACCCTATACACTAGGGTTTAGGGTTTGTAATACAATCCGAGTTTCCATTTTATTGTCCATTCTCTGTCCCGTCTTTCCAAGTTGATGAAGATCGATAACCCGAAACCCGACACACTGTACTCCAAACCCTCTGACCTAAACCCTACACCCTAAATTTCTGTCATAGACAAGAACCCTAAACCCTAAATCCTAAACCCTAAACCCTAAATCCTAAACCCTAAATCCTTAACCCTAAACCTCTCAAATCCGTATCAGTATTGCGCCCTCGCGGCTTCAAAGAATAAGTCTAGCAGGTTTATGGTCCAAGATTTAGGCTTCAGGAGTTATAGGGCTTAAGATTTAGGATGTTAGGGTTTAGGACTTAGGGTTCGGGATTTCAGATTTAGGGTATGCCAACTTTATCCTGTGATTTGGCAAAGACAGCAGCTCCGGAATGGGCACTTTCCACTTAAACATGACTTGCTGCTTGTGGCAGATCCTCAGTTTAGGGTTTAGGGGTTTAGGGTTTGAGGTTTAGGGTTTAGGGGTTTAGGGTTTAGGGGTTTAGAGGTTTAGGGTTTACGTTGGCAGCTCAATCTACAATGGGCAAACATTAAGCATCAGAGAACCGACGAGTGAAGAAAAACATTTTTGAGCATCAAGGATGAGGTGAAGTGAGTTAGGTTAAATGTTTGAACTCCTCCAAGACGGTTTTTCAGTGCCACAACTTATTCTGCAGTCTAGAGTCTGGACCGCGCCAAGATATGTCCCAACATTCTCCCGCCCATGGGTCACAGGAGTAAGTCTCTCTCCGCACACTCGGCCCAGCCGCATGCGGGTGGGAGTTTCCGTGGCAAGCTATGGCTGCTAGGAATTGTGGGTCTCCCTGGAAAGCAGATTCCTTGTATCCCTCCCCTCGGGGCTATAGAATTATGGAAGAAAATGGAAACGACTAAAGGAAACTACTGCATCACAAGGATCCTCATCGCAAAGTGCCTGACCCTTTTTGCAAACAACCAAGTGAGCCTCGACATGCAGTGCTTAAATCGAAGCCGACAAGTGAGCGATTGCTTTGGTGCTTGAACGCAGTAGGACTAGATTCTTCCTATAAAACATTGTAAGCAAACGGAAGATATTGAATCTTAATCTATACTCTAAATTAGCTACGACGGGATTCTGCCATACTGCTCGAGGGATTCCGGGATCGTCAAGAATAAAGTGCTGAAAGCGGGTCAGATGTTGATCCTGGTCACAAGCCCTGTGATGTCTGAAAGCGTGAACCCCCAGATCTGCGTCTGGAACGCGCTAGGCTGGCTTCTTGGGGGCTTAGCCCACGCACTTGGACGTCTCGCCAGGTGCAAGACAAGTCGAAAGCGCTGATGGAGGAATTGGGGCTGCGGGAAACCCAAGAAGTAGGTGGAGATCTCTTGAGGCGTGATCTTAATCTGCAAACTTGTTCAGGGTGGATATTTGCATATTTGGGAAGAAACATAAAACGTAGGCGGGCGGAAAAAGTAATAACTTGGGACGCTCTGAGGGGATCTTCTTGCCCCAGGTAACTTTCATCTACCCTAGGAAGTCTTAATCAGACCCTAGAACTAACATGCCGAACTCTGAGGTACCCTGGACTCTAAAACCTTTTGTAACTGGTAAGTGATTCACTCAAAGTAGAACCTGAAAACCATGGGCTTGACGGCATGTGGAGAGCCAGTGGTGGAACCTGAAGAGTTCAAGTACTCAATATTTGAGCCTCTGGGATTTGGGCAGTAGTCCTACTTGCATGGGAGTTTCCCAAACTTAGGGTTACCTGGTAACGCTCAAAGTTTGTTTGGGTCTACATTGGAGTCTCCTTCGTCTACCATATAGGTTTGGGGCCTGCTCCTTTTGAATATTGAATTACTGGAAGCTTAGAAAGTCTCTCAGCCAAACGACTGTTGCTGTTTGGAGTTTGGGGGAGGGGGGTGGTGTTGCAAGCGGATGAGGGCAGATGACATATAAGGGGGAGCCATAACTAAGGACCCCCTCAAACCCCCCCTAAGGCTTCCTAAGGCCACGTATTGTCTCCTAATTTAGGGCCTCCACATATGGGGTCCCCTTACGGCGACTTTCATGTTGACCTACAGTGATCATGTTCAGCCCCTCCCCTGTCAGCAGAGGCGAGTGGAAACACATCTGATCTGGAATCTCGGAAGCACTTCGCAAAACGAGCGTGGACGCAACCTCTGCCAGGCGACTTTTCCAGTGATTCAGAATATGGTAGTTTCTGAAAATAGGGGAACCCCAATATAGACCCAAAGATGCAATACTCCGTATACACCAAAAAACGTACCCCAAATTTTGAGAAACCCGTATTTGTCTTGAGCAAGGGTATGTAAAACGGGCTAGCCTTGATTGCGCGTGCTGGTTTGCTGCTTGTTGGAACACCCAACACCAGACCCCCCTCAGGGATCCAAAATATGGAACCTCCCAATAAACCGCTAGTTTCCCCAGTGTAGTAATGCGGTGTCGTTTCGGGGGGGTTCCATCTTTTGGATCGTTTAGGGGGTCTGGGTTACCGTATAACTCACATAACCTTGCCTGCTTCTGGTCTCAAGTATGCAGTATGCTGCCCGAGTCCTCTTCTAAATACTTTCTTGCACGACCCGTCGTGAAATCCCAGGCCCCAACATGCCAAAACCTGTTCTTGGTTACTTGATACAATTCAAGGCCAACAATGAGATTTCAGGCACACCCCCTCCATACCCTAAGCCTTAATCTAGGACGACCGTGGTCTGATATCCTCCTGCCTAAGATGCGAAAATATCAAGTTCCTCTGTGTGCCACCACATGCTGCTACAACCTTGAGTGGTATGATCTCCTCACAAGGACCATAGGGTAGTTTCCAAAGGGGTTTCCAAAAGGGCCTCTTGATTCTTGAAATCCCCCAGCTATCTATCAAAGGATGGGATGTGTCCGGTCAGGAGAATGTAGGGGCTAACGAAAAGGTTTTGGGTTGGATGGGTCCGGGCGTGCTGACTACTTCTTACGTCAAAGTGCGGCAGGCGCTGCACAGAACATGGAGCCATACTGGGAGCTTCATGGGACTTGGGAATTGTTGTTTTTCATAGCATGGTCAGAACCCTACGTATGATGGCCCTACAAGGTGGTACTGGAGGTACGGCTAACTTATAAAGACTATAGGATATTACCTGGCTCTAACTTGGCTTTACCTGCAATGTGGCACTGCGAGCTCTTCGTGTTAGGTCGACAGCTGCAGGAGAGCTTGCATCGGTGCCGCTAGGCATGTCACCAGGTCTCTGCACAACCTGCTGCTGCTCAACTATGCAAAGTACTGCTCCTTGATTGCCCCGACCTGGGTGGCTGTTCGGGACTATATTGGGGAAACCATATTAACCACTATATATACCCATCTTATGGTACCTTATTTTATTGCGGAAACCATATTAACCACTATATATACCCATCTTATGGTACCTTATTTTATTGCGGAAGCCATATTAACCACTATATATACCCCATATTATGGTAACTGAATTTAAGTTCCGTAACAGCAACCCAGCAACTGTTGACACAAGGAGCCCAATGTCATCCCTAGGTCCTAGCCCCTACCGAAGGGTTTAGGGTTTAAGGTTTAGGGTTCAGAGGTTTCGGGACCTTAGATTTCACTATCCATATCCCCAACAGTCCATGTATGTATATGTTCTTGGCATATACTTACATCCTGAAGGGGTTCCCATTTGACTACTCTGGGGTTAGGGCCTAAATTCTATCTATACTCACATGGCGTAGGGTCTACGGTATGGGCCATTTGGGCATTGAAGTCTCTGCCAACGTGGTAACCTGGTGACACCGAAAGCGTGATGCCCTGCGCGTCAAGCAATTCGCTGAAGGAGGTGCAACCCCTCCTGAGCGAGGCGGCTTTGGGGTTCAGGGCTCAGGGCTTAGGCTTCCAGGCTCAGGGCTTAGGGTTTAGGTTTTAGGGTTTAGGGTTCCGGGTTTGGGGCTTAGGATTCAATGTTCAGGGTTTAGGAAATAGGGTTTAGGTTTCAGGGCTTAGGATTCAGGGTTTAGGGTTGAGGCTTTGGGGTTTATGATTTGGGGAAAAGGGTTCGGGGTTTGGGGCGGGGTTTCTGGGCGAAATTTTCGAGGATTTGGCAGGAAAAGAGCTTTCAATGACAGGAGCTTCTACAAAGGTATGCCGGGTCCCGACACAGTGACGCCTCCTGTAATCACCCTGGATTTAGAGTTTTCTGGACCATTGAGGCAAGAGGTCCACAAACCTTAAAGCAATGCAATCCAGCAAATCTGCTTCACCATTTACGGAAACTACCATGTCACATGCTACACACCTGTAACACACAAAGCCGTGCCCTGCTGCTGAGCGTCCAGCCTTGATCAGATCGAGCCCTCAAAACCCAAAACCCTAAACCCAAGAAATTGACTCGAAACAATGGTCAATCAGGGTTTGGCTTCAGGTTTAATGGGCTGTTTTTTTGACTACATCTGGGGATTGTTGCTGCAGTGCAAAAGATTGATGTACAGAAGGGGGCCAAATACTTGACAACATCAGTTAGCGATTTCTTTGAGGGACTCCATGCCGCAATTCTACAAGAAATCTGAGACTGCAATATTGGTGCTGTTTTAGGCCCTAGGCCCCAAACCCCAAGCCCTAAACCGCAAGCCCTAAACCTTAAATCCTAAACTCCAAGCCCTAAACCCTAAACCCCAAGCCCTAAACCCTAAGCCTTCAGCCCTTAACCCTAAATCTTAAGCCCTACACATCTTTATTGGTGGCTTCAGCTGCTTGCAGCCTTGTTGCTGCCGAGGTCACAATGTCGCTATAGTCCCCTGGCCTCCCAGGATGAAAAGGGTTTAGGGTTTACCCAAACCCCCCAAAAGCATGTAAAATAATCGCCCTAATACCCCGAAAACAGCCCAAAGGCTATAATTCCACATACTTTGGGGGTTCAGGTAGGGGTTTGGGGCTTAGGGTTTGGGGTTTAGTATGTAGGAATCCAGGGTTTAGGGTTTAGGGCTTGGGGTTTAGGACGTAGGAATTTAGGGATTAGGTTTTAGGGGTTTAGGGTTTGGGGTTTAGGATGTAGGAATTGAGGAACTTAGGGTTTAGCGTGGAGGGTTCAGGATTTAGGTTTTAGGGCTTAGAGTTTAGGATTTAGGGGTTTAGGGGCTTAGGGTCACAGGCTAGCATGATATCCATGGTTCAATAATCGCTTTGGGTCCACGTACCTAAAACATCGCGTCACCCCACTGTCATATTATCAATATACGCGGAGGGAGGGGAGCAAGCCTAGATAATGTGGAATTTGCTCCCAGTAAGGGTTGCCATCTTGGCACTTTGCGCGCAACCTTGCATGATTCAGGTACTTGGACGCTGAGAGAGCAGCAGCAAAACTAGTAGTAGTTGTAGTCGTCATATTGTGTCCAGAGGGCGGCGGAAGCAGCAGCACAACAAGATGCAGCAGGAGGAATGCACAGCGCTAGCCGTAGTGATAATGGTAGTGTTGCAGTAGCGGTATTGTAGTGATACTAGTGCTTGATGTGCGAGTAGTTCCAAGATGTTCCAAGCCACCAGGAAAATGCCATAGCAATACACTGCATATGGCCCACAAATTCCTTTCCTAAACGCTCAGGCATGCAAGATCCTTCCGTGTTGGCTCGGAGCTTCCAAGTCCAAAGTACGCGCGTGCGGCCCCTTGGGTTTTCTTCGGTTCCTACAGCATTTCTTTATAGGCTTCTGGTAGTTTGGTTTTGTGAAATTAGATCCTCACCACAAGCAAAACTCCCACGTTCTCAAACCTGAGCACAAGCCGCCAGGAGAAACATTGCGTAAAAGGCTTGATGCAAAATTGTGGCACTCAAGCTACCTCACGTTGAGGTCCTTTTTCCGCGCATGCAGGTGGATGTAGGGAAACAGAACTGCACCCTGACGGTGCTGTGCTTTGGTGGTTTTGTTCTCATCCTCAGTGAGGCTTGTAGGTCACCAGGAAAATCTTGAATACCCCCTGTAGAATCTTGTATAGAACTCTCTACCCTGTACATTGAGGACAACACACACCCTTTGCAAGTCCTGTCCAACACCGCACCAGTGGACACATGACCAAACTTTCAACGCAGGCTCCAAAGCCCTTTCAACCCAAATTCCAGCGTCTGCAGACACTTTCTAGCCCTAAACCCTTAGTTGCCTAAATCAAAGACATAAACTTCAAAAACAACCACACCTGAAAAGCTGAAACATCTACAATGGCCAAGGATCCAACATGGCACCCTGCGAAGCCCCGGATGGAGGCTTAAGGCGCAAGACTCAGTATATCATTGTATAGTATAGTGTAGTGTAGTATATTGTAGAGATAATGGAAGAATTGCAAACTACTATAAATTATAATGACCCCTGAACCCGTACACACCTCCGGCCTCATTGCAGCCACCAGCTCACGGAAGTTGCCCCCCCGCTTAGTCTGCATGTCCTTGGAGATCCAGCCTCAGAAAAACTTACTTTGGGGGTTTAGGGTTTAGGGATTGGGGATTGGGGTTTAGGCTTTGGGGTTTGGGTCTTTGCGTCTTAGGGTCATGCTAGGGGGGCTTTTCCAGGCGTCCTGTCCTAAACCCTAACCCTTCAATCCTAAATCGCGATCCCCACCCCGCCCAATGCCACCTCACGTATTTCCCAACGGGCCGTATTGAATGCGAGCTATAGTCTAAACTCCTAGTATCCCAATAAGTAACCCCCATTATACTCCCTAGATAGTCCCCTATATAACTCCCTTTAAGGAGTTTAAACCCCAAAGCCTAAACCCTAAACCATATCTAGTTCCATATATAATTTCCCTTTAAGGAGCTTAGACCCACAACTAACTCCCCTTAAAGGAGTTTTGGACCTAAACCCTAAACCCTATATAGTCCCCCTTGAGGAGTGTCAGTTTAGACTACAGATCATGTGGCTCTTCGGCAACAGCTGTCCAAGTCGACCCAAGAGCTGATTCCTATTGAGGGTTTAGGGCCTAGGATTTAGGATGTGAGGTTTAGGGTTGAAGGCTAAGGATTCAGGGTTTAGGTCTTACGATCTAGGTCTAGGGTTGAGGACTAAGGATTTCGGGTTTAGGGTAAACGATTTAGGGTTTAGGGTTTAGGATTTAAGATTTCTAAACCCTAAACCCTAAACCCCATAGGGCTTGTAAACATGTAGGAAGCCGCGCTGGGATGAATTTCAAGACCAGGGGAAGTGGTAGTTGCCCAAAGTTAGGGGTCCCCCGGGTATACGCCCAGATACTCTAATTATCCCCAAACCCTAAACCCTAAAACCTAAACCCTAAACTAATTTTGAGGACCCCTGCGGAGCCCCGCCTAGGAATTGAGTAACTTCGGAGTGAAGGATGCTGGGTTTGCGATTTGGAGCTGCGCTTTACCTAGAGGAACATGGGAGTTTCCTATAATCAGGGGTACCTTTTTTGGGGGTCCCCATAGTAAGGATTATATTTACAATATAATGGGGTCTATATTGGCGTCCCTTATTTTGGGAAACTACCACATATACCAAAACAAAGTAAGGCTTGCCAAGACACACTCAACCCTGAACCCTGAACCCTAAAGCCTAAACTCTGAATCCTGAACCCCAACAAACACTGAGTTTCCGGCCTAGGTCTCCGCACATGGCGCCTCCCTTCTGTGCTGTTGGGCATTCGGAGTGCTCCTGGCCAAGTGTGCTTTTTCCCAGGAGCCTCCAAGTACCCTCGAAAGGGATCTGTAGGTCTCCTTTTGGGTATTGAAGGTTTAGGAGGTCTTCGTTTGGATATTTGGGCTCTAGAGAAGGAACTTGGCGGGTCTAGGTGATCGGGAGACTATTGAACTGAATGGGGCTTAGGGTTTTGTGTAGCTTGGCATGCCTTGGTGGCTTTGAGTCGAGCAAGCTTTTCGTAAACAAAACAAACCCAACCAGCAATGTGTTGAGCATAACAAGAAAAACTCCTCAAACAAGCTGTATCCAACAACGATTCAGAAGTCCAGACATTGAGTTGGACTTTGGCCAGGATTCGGGGATGCGAGGACGCACGATGCAGGGCTTAAAGGGCTCCTGGGCCATGCACTTAAAACAGACGGTACAGTAAACCCTAAACCTTGCACCATTTCGGCTTAGAGGGTGCGCCAGTGGCTTCGTGGCCTGGTCTCAACGACAAACAGTGGGCCTCATTAACTCGGCTTCGGGTAGTTTTGGGTTTAGGGTTGGCGGTTGGGGGGTATACTATAGATATACTATAGCTAGCCATGTAAGGCTTCTAAAGGAAGATTCAGGCTACAAGCTCTCTAACTAGGCTTCCAACGTCTCCGTGTTGGGTGTAAGGCTGTACTGCTCACTAATGTTTGTTTGATGTTCTGCGCCTACACGGCAACAATCCAAACATCCTTCACTCACTGTCTGGTCAGGATTCAGATGCCTGTATCGTAGCCCTAACCTTAAACCTCAAGCCTAAACCAGGTTTGGGCCCATAGCCACTGTGTAGGAACCAACTCGAGACCGAACCAAATTTTTGTTTGGGCACTTGGACCCTTAGGGTTTAGCTTAATTACGATTCAGCGTTTAGGGTTTAGGGATGCTTTGGGAAGTGACAAAACAAGGGACACTACCAAATCACTTGGGAACGTAATGGCAGCGAACACAGCATTCAGCGTTTCAATCTAGTCAGTCGGGCATGGAGCTAAAAGTGGAACATGCCACAGGGTAGTTTCCATAAATAGGCGGACCCCAATATAGACCTACACTAATAGCAGGCTTATGATATCGACTCCCCAAATTCCTCTAATTTTGGGAAACCCCCATGTTATTTTAGGCTTTGAGCCTGCTGATGCGTTTTGGGATCATAATTGGAATTTCTGGAATGAAATTCTGTGCCAACAAGCCCTAGAGAAAATTGCTGCATGAGTAAGCTGAAGAAGGCTAACACCCTAACTAAACCCTAAACACAGGCTTAGCCGAATTCAGTCCAGGTAGCGCACCTCCACACAGCCAGAGTTTTATGTTTGTTTACGCGGGCTGAACTTGGTACAGGTACTCGAAATGCTTCTATGCTAGAGATCCCCAAATTAGGGATGACGCCCCGGTGTTTGATCCCCATACCTGCGCTTACCGCCCCGCACGTAGGAGGTAGCAGAAAAAGACAAGTTGCAAAGAATATGTTCACCAAGACCTTCCAAATACACTCCTGGAAACTAACATGGAAACCCAAAAAAGGGCCCAATAAAGACTACAGTTCCTCTAAAATGGGGCTATATGGGTTTCCATGTTAGTTTCCAGGAGTGTAGCTTTCTGAAGCAAAGGGCCCCCATCCCTAAGGCCTGATAAAAAGGAGCATTGCATTCACATACTATAGTAGTTTCCATTTTATTTTCCATTATCCCAATAGAACCCCAATATACACCCTATATAACCCGATAATCCCTATATAAACCCTATCCTTCACAAGCCAGACCCTGAATGTTGGAGGCCGCTGCATCAGAGAGACATTTTTTTTCAGACAGAAACGTCCAGATGTGCTTTCGCGGGATGTTCCACTAAGCTGTCACTTAGGGTCAGGGTCTTGGACAGCGCTGCTCATGCTCCTACGCTGCGGATGCAACACATCATAAACCCTAAATCCTAAACCGTAAAGCCAGGAAGGGCAAGTCCTTGCAGAGCTTGGTAAACTTCTCCGACCTGTCAGAAGTGTCTTGAACTCTGACACCAAGAACACCAGAAAGCTAATGAGGAACAATTGAGAATTACTAGTTGCCAAGACTAGGATTATTCGATTATTCTCCCATCACTTCTGCATAGCACATGTACAACAACCCAAGACGCTATTCTACCTCAATGGGCCCCTAAGTTACAAACAGGTTACTTACAAAATTGCAAACCCAAACCCCAAGCCCAAACACTAAACCCGGAACCCCCCAAACCCCTAAACCCTAAATCCCCAACCCTAAACCCTAAACCCCCAACCCTAAACCCTAAACCTTAATCTACAATCCCTAAACCTTAAACTCCGAGTTGCGGCATGTCCCGACTGTTTGAGCTACATGTGAACGTCGCTCCGGCTCTACTTTTGCCGGTTTTTGCTGCAGTCTGATGTAGGATGACTTGGGTACTGCCCCCATCCAGTAACAGGGTTTCGGGGTTTAGGGGTTTAGGGTTTTTAGGGTTGGGTACTGCCCCCATCCAGTAACAGTCCTAGTATCCCCCTTAATAAGGGAGAATCAAATGGAAAAGACCATGGAAAATGCAATGGAAACTGGGATTCTATAGGGGATGGTAGGGGTTACAATGTTTTTGGTAACAGTCTATATTAGGGGTCCTATTAAGGGCCATATATAAGCATATTATAATTTATTACCCAGCTGTTACTGAGGGGGGGCAGTACCCGAAGGATGACACTGTTTAGGGTTTAGGGTTACATGGGGATTACGCAGGGGATTCTTGAGGATCATATGAGCTATCGGAACTCCCAGTATCCCCCTAAATAACCCCAGAATACTCGCCTGTAAAATCGCGTAGATAACCCCTCTTCAAGGACTTTAGACTATAGCTCATCTGAATGTTGGCTTAGTTGAAAATACTCAGATCTTCATCTTCCATACTACGCTATATTCTAATATGCTATACTACCCCTTAAACCCTCAACCGTAAACCCCAAAGCCTAAACCCCATGTGTGAGCCTGAAAGCCACACCGGAGAAAAACCGGGAAACAATATAATAGTGATAATAAAAACAACCCTTAAACATTAGCCACTCTTTTGGCCCCAGAAATGTCCTTCTCTCTTTACGTGGCCTGAAACCCTGTAATATCAGACGATGTGAAGACAGCTCTGACCCCAGGCTCGGAGCGTGGAACCTGAAATGGCCATTCTCATAGGGTTGTGGTCTAGGGAAATCCCCATGGTTGAGTGATGCCTTGAGTCCGACAATGCTTTGAAGGGTCTAGGGTTGAATCCTCACTTGCGGTATATGGCGTGTTCTGGGTAGACCCTGAACCCTAAGACCTAAACCTGACCCCTAAACCCTAAACCCTAAGCCCTAACAACTGAGCCCTAAAAACTGACCCCTAAACCCTGACCCCTAAGCCCTAAACCCTGAATCCTCATGCCCCTCACTGAGTCTCCGACTTCAAGGCTAACTCCTCTGGCTTTTTGCCTCTATGTTTCACCCTGCCATGAGCAGATTTTGCGGCTGGGCTGAGGGTTTAGGGGTTTGGGGTTTAGGGTGTAGTTTGGCTTCGGGTTTAGGGTTGAGCACTTTGGGGCTTAGGGGCCCTAAAGGGTCCGAGTACCTAGAAGTAGTAGGTAGTTGGAACCTCTTTTTGCGCCCAAAGTGGATACTACTCAGATAGCTGGACCCTTGAAAACGAGGCGTTTAGGCAAGAATGTGACCCAGGGGCTGGGAGTTGCCAGGGGTTTGGGGGGGGTTTAGGGTTTTGGTGTTTTACGGTTTTAGGGTTTAGGGTTTTAGGGTTTAGGGTTTTAGGCTTTCAGGGTTTTAGGGTTTTAGGGGTTTTAGGCTTTTAGGGTTTTAGGGTTAAGGGTTTAGGGTTTTAGGGTTTAGGGTAAACCCTTATTCCTGATCCCCAGTGAAATTGGCATGAATCCAAAGCCTGAGTAAAAGCGTTGGCGCTTT
>CAJNIZ010043308.1:32793-53049 GCA_905231905.1 Symbiodinium pilosum
GGGTTACATAGGGGACTACTATAGGTGTTATTAAGGGGGATACTAGGAGTTTAGATTATAGCTCATGTAGGTTTGGGGCCTTAGGGTTTAGGGTTAAGGGTTTTTAGGGTTTAGGGTTGGGGTTAAGGGTTTAGGCTTCCTAGGGCTCAAGGGCCCAAACATGGCGAATCAAATGGAACATGAAATGGAAGCTGGATTCATGACGAGGCCTTTGGAGAGCTTTAGAACAGGGGCCTCTGCATTTGGAAGGGTTCTGCGGGACAATATACACATTGATGCAGGTCCTTATTCTAAGTGCTATATATGGACTATTTTGAGACACATTCACATAAGGGCGAAGATAGTGATACGTTCTTCCAGGATTGTACCAACCCTAAACCACAAATCCGATCCATTGAGTCGCAAAGGATGCGAACGCTCACGGTGCAGGGTATCGGGGGGGATTTAGGCTTTGTGGCTTAGGGCTTCGAGTATGGGGATGTAGAGCTCCAGTGTGTAGGGTTTAGGACTTAGAGTTTTGGTTTTGCGGCGTAAGGTATGAGGATTTGGAGTATAAGGTCCAGGGACTTATGACTTCGGCTTTTGCATCTAGAGGAAACGACCATATACGTCGCTCCGAGTATAGGACCTCTGCGGGGCCCTACGTATATGCCATATACATCCCCTAAAGGCTGAACTTTACACTGGTATACCTGCATGGGCCCTTTTGAAACCAAGCCACTTGGTCGAGTGGTTTTAGTTCAAGGCCGGGCCATCATTTGCCGGTGTGCAATTTAGCAAGCAATACTTACCGAATTTTGGTAGCTCCGACAGGCACAGCTAGGACCCCACAAGGCAATCCAACCCCAAAGGGGAAGATGAAGCAAATTGCATCCACAATTGTCAATAACACCTCAACGTCTGCTGTTCTTGCTGGTCATTCCAAACTACCATGGGATTAACGTTTGGGGTTCACGTTTTAGGTCTAGGGGTCCAGGAGTTTAGCGTCTCGGGGCTGGGTTCAGGATACACATGAGGAATACCTCCGGGAACAAGCAATCAACCTGGAAAGCAGGTGGTCAGGAAGCCTTTAACCCTGAAACTTTAGGAACCTAAATAACAAATCTAGGCTCCCAGTTACCTAAATAATCGGTTACGGGGGTATAGGGTATATAGAACCCAATTCCCATTATTTACTTAACTGGGAGCCCTAATTAGGTTAGTCTTTAGGAAGAAGCAGAGTTCCCCACACGCCCATCGGATTCCCTTTGGAAGCAACAATACAACTTCATGAAAGAATTATTTTCTATGCCTAGGTCAGAGGCTTGTCATTGAGTGGTGTTCTGTTTAGAACATCGGGATAGAATATTGGCGCAAGGAAGGGGCAAAGGCATGCAACTCCCGTACTGGTTTTGCAGTCAGCATTCGGCTTCAGGTAAACGCTGAACTCATGGGTTTCCCTAATTACCACCCCCCTTTAGATCAGCCACCGCTACGTTCCCCGTCATTAGCCTTGATTAGCCCCATGAATCTAGATCACCTGTATTTCGGGAAGCCTCGGGGTGGTCGAGGTAGGGGAACGCAATGAATCACCCTCCACTTGAAGAATCCGAAGTCCCCAACCCTAAATTAAAACTTAAACTGCAAAGTCTAAACCCTAAACCCGAACCCCAAACCCCAAACCCTAAACCCTAAACCCTTAACACGAAACCCTCAAGCCTAAACCCTGAAACCCAAACCCTACACCCTAAACCGTGAGCGCCTTTGTCACGATCTCGCCGACCGCGGCCCGAGGCTGGTTGGGAAAAGCCAAAGCTAACTCCTTAGCGTAGCTTAGTCTAGGGTTTAGGGTGTAAGGTTTAGGGGAAAGAGTTTAGGGTTTCGGGTTTAGGGTGTAGGGTTCAGGGTGTAAGGTTTAGGGGAAAGGGTATGGAGTTTAGGGTGTAGGGTTTAGGGTATAGGGTGTAGGGTTTACGGTGTAAGGTCTAGGGGAAAAGGTTTAGGGTATAGGGTTTACGGTGTAGGGCTTCGGGTTGAGGGTGTAGGGTTTGGGGCTTACGGTGTAAGGTTTAGCGGAAAGGGTTTAGGGTGTAGGGTGTAGGGTTTAGGGGAAAGGGTATAGGGTTTAGGGCTTAGGGTGTAGGGTTTAGGGGAACCTTTTCAGGGGTCCCCATATGAAGGATTAAAATATTTTAGGGTCTATGTTGGGGTCCACTATCAGAAGGTTGCTTAGGATTTATGGCTTGGGGCTTCGGGCTTGGGGTTTAGGGCTTAGGGTTGGTGGTTGAGGGCTTAGAATTCAGGGTTGTGGGCTTCGAGTTTGGGGTTGAAGGTTTAGGGCTTCCGGCTTAGCGTATAGCCGATTCAAGATCTTTCAAGGGGCTAACAGGGGGATAGAACATGGTTGTATAGTGGAAAAGAAAAATTAACATACTTGTACCTTATCTGGGTGTTAGGGTTTACCTGCAACCCCACTTACCTACAGCTTTGTGGGAATTACCAAATATTGAATGGGTAAAACTCATAAAGCTGCAGGTAGCTGGGGTTACAAGCAAGGTTTAGGGCCTAGGGCTTAGAGTTTGGGGTTCAGGGCTTACATAGAATTAGTTTGTGCTCCAGAAGGAATGGTAATTAAAGGACATATTTCGTACAAACAGTGTTTGTGTACATACTTGCTTACTGTAGATGGTGTTTGCGGTGTGATCATATCTTTGTGGGATCCCGTCTGAGTGGTAAGAATAGCTTGGACCATCAACTGCTGAAAACGGTATGGGGCCGATTTCAGTCGGTTTAGGGTTTAGGATTTGAGGGTGTTGAGTTGTGGGGTACATTATGTTGTAGCACATTGGAGTCAGAAAACGATCTTTTTACTAATCATTTGTGCGTCTACAATGCTAATTCTTAATATCGCAGACTCCTGAACTTGTTCCCGGAACAACGAGCATCTCGCCTGCCATCCCAAAAGATGCACGTATTCAATCATTGGGTACTCGGGATTTGGTTCTGAAAGTAATTGTGGAGTAGGGCTTGGGGAAGTGTATGGCTAACTACATCGCTATAACAGTGCAGATGACGGAACCGTTCTTCTTGAGTGACCTTTGGGTATTTCTCGGATCAATCCTCAGAAGCCACAGTGCGGAGCTCCACAATCCTCTTATGGTCCCCCTGTATGCCAGAGTCCCAAATAGACCCCCCATTTTGAGCAACCTCCCGAATGACAAAAAACAACTGCAACCCCAACACCTGAATTGTGCACAATCTCCCGGAACTCCAGACCCTTCAGGGTTTCCGCGGCCATACAAGAGGGAGTATCCTTGCTGTTTTCTAGGGTATAAGTGTACATGACGTAAACCCAGTCCGCTGATCCCCACTACACTGTGAACTGGGTGGAGCTTCTCGCGCTTTATGTCTAACGTTGCAACCATGGGCCCCTTGTATGGGCCCTGAACCAACTATAGACCCAATATGTACCCTTAAGGGTCCCTAGAATCCCTCTACAAGGCCTACGGGTCCATATGAGGGGCCCGTACTTGGAACCTTAGATTATGGGCTCAGGCCTCGGGAGCTAGGGATTAGGGCCTTGTGCAGGTTCAGGGGGTTCGGAGTCTCCCTGGAGCTCCGAGTCTATAACTACTCCCAACTTTAGGCCCTGCATCTTATTAGTATTTCTACTCTTATTTCCATATTCATACTGGCATTCAATATCATCGCTATGACTAGTATTACTACTAGTGTGGGCTGTTTGGAGCCCGAAGGCTTACTTGTGGTTCAGGACTCACACTTGAAGTGGTTCGACGAAGCTGCCTGCTGAAAACTCATCTGCAAGACCTGGAGGCCCACAATCTACGAAACCAGTCTGATCCTTTCATCTTACCCAATGAAACCCTACATTACTGTTTAGGGCTTAGGGTTTATAATCCAAGTATAAGCCCATATAACCTCCCTATACAACCCTGCCTATATGATATGACCCCTGCAACCCTAAACCTCAATCCCTCAACCCTACTGCCTAAACCCTAAACCCTAAACCCTCAGCTCAAACCTGAAGGGCCCAAAGTGCCTAAATCACAAAGGAAGCCCACAAGATCATGGTTTCCCCTGCTAGGTATCCCACCCCCCGTCTCCCCGACTTAGGTTCCTACCTAGTTAAGGCTATTTAAGGCCAAAACAGGTTATTTCGTGGGGAACCTTGGGGGTAGCAGGGGAACCAAAAGCAGCATTACTGACGGGTTTAGGGCGTAAGGTTTCCAGTGCCCCAGAAACAGATAGCTTAGGCCCAAGCGCAAATGCCCCTTCAAAGGAAACCATGTGAGCCCAAGTTCAGTAAGCCTTCTACAACCTAAACCCCACCCTCATGGGGCACTCAGCTCTCAAGCCCTACGAACCGCATGGTTTATACAAATCTGGTCAAGGGTCCAATATTCTCTGGGAAAATATAAGCCATGGTTGCCCCCAGGTGCGACCAGATACGGTGTAGGGTTTACATATCGTCGGGTTTACTTAAGGGCCTGAGTTTTGGAATGGGCTCTTGGAACCTCATACCTCTCTAGGTACAAGGGTTTAAGGCTCAGCTTACTGGCGCTTAAGGAAGAATGGGGGAGTGGATTCTCTAAGAACCCCACATAATCCTTATATATGTATATATATCTCTCTCTCTCCCTATCATGGTACCTATATTCGCTCCCCCACTCCCCCTTAAGCACCAACAGGTCAGGGGTAGGGCTTAGGATTCTGTTCGACCTTGTCTATTGCAAGGCACACGCAGCCCTAATCTAATTTCTACACGAAGCCATCCATTAAGAACACAACTAAGTCCCTGCCGCAAATACCTAGGGTCAGAAGTAGGGCCCCCTATAGCCTTTTAGAAGGGTTCTAGGGACCCGCAGGGGCACATATAGCGTATATAGTAAATTTCTAAGGATCCGAGGGTGAAGGGCCCATAGTAGGCGCCCACGGTTTAGTATGAAAACCTCCCACCCCCGAATATTAAGTATTCCCTAAACCCTGAACCCTAAATAATTCCCATTATGGTGTATTACTAACTGCCACTGGACATCTTCCCCGAAGAATCCACAACCAGATTCCAAATACCTAAGGGTTATAGAGCGTGATATCAGAGGAACATTATATTAATATATATATATATATTGTGGAGATATATGGGGCTTAGATTAAGGATTTAGGGCTTACATAAGGCTAGCGTTTCCCAAATGCCAAAATACTGAGTTGTTTGAGGAACCCACTGCACCCTTATGGTGTAGAATGACCTTGGGGGAACCGTACACCCTAAACCGCATGTAAGCCGAGAGAGCGATAGGACCCCATGCTGTTCAGTAGGAAGGATTACATTCAGAGAAACAAAGGCCTCAATAATTGCCAATCTCATGGTCCCAGCTATCTGTAACCAAGCGTTGAAAAAATTATGTTCATTCAAGGTTCCATGGGCGTCTTCTGTCTTCCGGAAAAGAACAAGGTGTATCAAAATAACTCAGCTGCTAGTCTTTACAGAGAGTCCTTACCTGGTATCGGATGACAAACGCCTACATAAGTATCTCAGACCCCTATACCCTCAACTCTAAACCTAACCCTAAACCCTGAACCCTAAACGCTAAACCCTCAACTCCAAATCCTCCTTCGGAGTTTCCGTTTTGCAGCCTATGGTCAATGTCTGCCAAGGCGTCCTACAAGAGAATAATCGTGAAACCAAAGACGAAGGGACCTCTAATCCCCTCACATGGCTGTGACATCAGCTAAACATGGGTCTTTCCAAAAGACGGGGTCCCACCTTCTAGGCCCCAGATACCATATGAAAGCCTTGAGGGACTCCCAATAAAGGGACGGGACCCCTGCTGGCTTTTGGACACCACGCTCACATGCTGTGAAATGCCCCAGGTGCCTTTAGCATAGGCCCGTACTGGCCCATGCTCGGCTGGCATACGCCTACACTGCCCTTTAGGGTTTAGAGTTTAGGGTTTGAACCCTAGCCAAAACAAAAAGTGCATGCAGCCAAAGGTTGGCTGGGATTTGGGTAGTGGAAATTGTGGTATGGGCCTTCCAGGGAGGTATATGGGTTGTTCTCAAAACTAGGGCCCCCTTTAGGTTGTAGAGTATATTACGGCACCTAATACTTTCCAAAACGGGACCCTAATTGTGTGAAACTATCCATATGAATACTGAGCACTTGGACCCTTATATAGAGTAAAGCTCGGGCAGCTGGTTGAAAATGGTTTGAGGTGAAAAGTAACACGGTTGCTCTCACTATACCAACAATTCGGAATAAGGAAGCTCAAAAACCTATCTTAGATTTGATGAGGACTTCCGCAAACCCTTTCTTGGTTACACTGAGCTGGTTGCAGTTTCACTGCCTCTTGGCTAGCCTTGAGCTTTGCAAATTGTTAAAGGCTTAGTAGTGTTTACAGTGTAGGGCTTTGATTTCGTGATTTTGGTGTAGGGTTTTCGGTTCAAGGGTTTCGGCTTGGAGCTGTGCTCAGGAGGGGTTGCTGACCAACAAAAGGGTTTCGGCTTTACGAATTAATGTTTGGGGTGCAAAACCGTCCGGACAACTTTCCAATAACGTCAACCCTCAGCTTCAGAGAAACGACCTGTAACTGAAAATTGCTTACCGCTGAGTAGGAACTGCACTTTCAGTTTAATCAACTTCTATGAGTCGAAAGATTGCAGGCATCTGAGGATACAAATAGACAATCACTCCAACGACACATTGGGGTGCCGAACAAACCCTTCCCCCTAACATTGAACCCTCCTGATATGAAATAAGAATTCTGGGGATGAAATCTGTACCTTGAAACCTTCACCCTAAGCCCTAAAAGGGCAATGCTCAAGTTAATTAAGGCTGGGATCTTTTGAGTCGGGTTCAAGGTTTAGGGCGTAGGGCCCTAACAAGACTCTTGACGATTACGGAATTCAGGAGGGGAGCCTTTTGATACATGGGGGAAGGATTACTTGGGTTGCATGGACCCTCACAAAGCCTTTAGATCCTTATGAACTTGGCGCCCAAGCACGAACAACGCTTGTAGGTGCGGCGCAGTCTAATTTGTCTCTGAGAGTGCCTTACAGGTTTAGGGTTAAAGTATTCGTGGAACTCTAAGATAAAAGTCATGCTATCAGCTTTGCAACCCAAAGTTATGCCCCTGCCAAGCACCGATCCCAATGAACCTTGGCGCGGTCTTTCAAAATTCTACGGACCCTAAGCTAGTATCCTGCTTAAAAAAAAGTGTTCATTGGGGTAGAGCTCCCAGCATCCTGATTACATCAACTGAATGTACATTGAATTATGACACTGGCAACTTCCAATTAGAGGTCACCGAAGGGCAGATCTTGAAAGAACCGCGTATATCGGTGCGCTGAACCTGTTCCAATCCGAGATGGGAACATCATGTAGGTGAGCTTGCCCCCACCAGGGAGAAAATCGCAGCAACCATAATAAAAGCTAAATATGACCACGATGCCCAACTGCCCCCTGATGAACTCACATGTTGATCCACCTCTAGCACGCACTACCAATGAGCTGCATGAGCTGGGCGCGCGCCAAATTATAGAAAGAAACAGGGATAGGATTCAGAAATCCGCCCAACATAGATTCGGAACCGTAACTCCGATGAATTAAATTCCGAGTGCAGCGTACCCGGCCTTGCATCGAAAAACCCTCGTGCAGTTTCGTTCATGGGTTGTGCCAAGTTCGCTGAGCTACGTCTCTGAATTCATCCTAAATTGTTATCGCATAGACCCCACTGACCCTCAAACTCCAGATGCGCGATATCTGTTACCAAGATGTAGAGGCATTAATTACGGGGTGCTTTTGTGGAAAGGTGAAGTTCTGGATTTCCTGCCACTGCACTCACATGTCCAACCATCGTGTCTCATGGTTCCAATGGGCCTCACGTAAGGATTCGCAGCACCTCGGTGCTGGACTAACATATACAGAAACATGACAGCCTTGCAGTCTGTACCGTTGCCATGATAGTAACGCAGAGGTTACCCCCCATTGTGGTAGAAGAGCACTGAGTCTGGAAGGCTTTCTGCTACAGGAAGCCCCCAGTAGGCTGGAGGAGCAGCTCCGGGTGCGAGCCACAAGCGAGCAGAGTGTAGAGGTAGCTGGCCCAACAACGTACTGACAGCCCGGGCTTGACGACATGATGACTATGATGAAGGCGAGACCTTGCCCGTAAATGTTGGCTGGCACTTTCAAGAGTTGCAACAGCTCGGTGGGGCAATTCAGCAGGTGACGAACAAGGCAAAGTCTGCGAACGATGGTTGCAGCGGTTGCTTTGCGGGTCCGGATGCGATCGATGACTGGGTTGACATCTCCCAGTTAATTAGTACTGAAAAGCAAGGACCAGCCCTGGGGCCCTGAGGAGTCGGCTTGAAGGTGCAGCAACGATCCACAGACGCCCCCTACATGGCAACAAGCTGCAAAAGTTTCCCTCGTGGTCTTCCCCCAAGACCAGCGTCCGGTTCTCACCCCATTGATTGCACATCCACACCATCCTCTAGCAGATCATCGCATTGAAGAGCTGCGGGAGGTCTACTTCGAGGTCTGCTTGGAAGTCTTCCGTACACAAGAAAATCAGTGGGGAATCTTTTGCTCGGTCTATCAAGAAACGCCGGCCGCAAAACCTTCTTGGTCATTGAGGAAGTGTGCCTGGACTACTTTGATGGGTATAGGAATGAAGATGAAGATGATGGCGCCGAAAGTTCCTGCAGCTCGATGCGGAAGTCCTGTCCTGCACCTTCTTATGAAAACGGATTCCGATTCGGATACTATAGTGGATTACAGGGAAGAGCAACCGGTCTTTTGGCGTTGGTTGACGATGATGAAGATATTCTCATCAAACTGCTGTGTCGCTTCAAGGTTCCAGGTTTTGTTCCTTTAAAGGGTAATGAACTTGCCTCGCGGCTAAGCTGAACGCTGGAAGTGTCACGCCGGAGATTTGTCTCACGAAGCCGCGAAGCTCGATGAGTTCAAGAGCTACCTGGACTTTGGAGCTTTGCGGTTGGCCGATTGGCATGAGGTGTCCAGGGACGTGAATTTCCTTACTGGTAGTTGGGGCTCTCTCTTAAGGTTGATAATGATAAGAACAGTTTCTTATCTAAGCTCAGACCGAGATGGGCGCGCCGGGATTTCCAGGACAAGCTTGCCTGGTGCAGCAGACCGACAGCCCTACTGCTAGTCGCTATTTATTTAGTGGCTGCTTGCATTGCTTGCGGCCAACAACTATTGGGACTTGTTTCACTTGGACACCTTACTTCAGAGGGAACACGACAACCTCCAATTGCGCAATGTGCTCATTCAGTTGTCACAAGATATCGGGGTACCCCCTTGGATGGTTGGAGTTTGCCTGAGGCCCGTTGTATGGGTGGCAGAATCAATCGATTGGACAAGTTTCTCCAATCAATAGGTCCGAACGCACTCACACGTATCGAAGCACATATGAAGGCTATCAAGGCATTGAAGCTAAAGAGAATAAGCCAAAGAAGGTGGCATTTGCAAAGGAAGCAGGTTCAGGTAAAGGCGCACTGGTTCGTAGGACCCCGAAAATGGAAATGTATTGGAAGGATTTTGCGGATTGCGCTTACGAGTATAAATTTTCAGTTATTGTCATAAGAAAGTCAGAAAGCGTGACCGTGGCGGCCACAGTTTTGGCCGTTTCCACATTCCTGTTTAAATGATTTTACAAACCTGGAGAGTGTGTGTGCATGGAGGCCTGCTTTGTCAAGTGGAAAGGCGTGTTCTTTCCTAGATTTCCTCAGATTTCTGACACAGGATGATATGGCTAGGCTTCTGTCTGGGCCTCGAGCAGACTACCTTGATGGCGATTTCTGTTTTGCAAATCCGCTTTGTCAATCGGGAAAATTCAGGTCTACGCTTTCAAGTAGGCTCTCACTGAGGTCTATATTCGGATTGCGACTCGGAGTTTGCATGACATCAGGGTGTCTATTGGGCTGAAAAAGATCTTACAACACATATGCTCACGCTGTTTGGTGTATATCCATATTCTGGTAGCTTAGTTTAGATCCGTGAAAATTGTTCGACAACACCTGCGAAGACCTCAACCAGTAAAAAATGTGACTGCTTTCCTACCTAGGGTGCATGGCCGAACTATTGCAAGACGTAGGATCACAGAATAGTTTGATTCGTAGGGTGTCGCGTGCAAAGCGCGGTGCAAGATTTTCCCCATGGGTCTATACAAAGAAAGCAAAGGTATGATGTATTCTTGTGCACTTCTGGTATAGGCTACCTCAAAACGATGTTGGCAACTTCTTCGGCCCCCCACGTTAGAATGCTGCAGGCAGAGACCCCAAGAATAGCATGTCGCGAAGAATGCCTCAACAAAGGGCATGTAAACCTGCAGTAGGCCCCTACAGTAGACAGACAAACTTCGCGCGGATTCAAACCCTGCTGTATGAACTATCAACCCTACATAGTTGCAGTTGATTCTCCAACCTCATATATCCCCCACAGAGCCCTACATATTCTCTCATCACACTGCATAGCCCTAGCGCGGGGCAAAGTGCTCCAACCTCTCAGCACAAATAAGAATTGGGCAGCAAGCTCGGTGCTCAGCAGGATTCGAGGCGTTGGGGCTTGAATACATGACATTTAGGGTTTGGGGTCTAGGTCAGGGGTTGGGGTTTAGGGTTGAGGGATAGGGGTTTAGGGTCTAGGATTGAGGGCTTTCGGGCTCAGGGTTTCTCTCCAGAAGTCGCAACGAAGCCCGGTTTGGTCGAATCCGGAACCCCAAGCCCGTAACCCCAACCCTCAGCCCCAAACCCCAAAGCCATAAAACCCTAGAACCGGCACATGCGCTCCTTTGGGTCTCACGGCAGCTAGGGTTTAGGGTTAGGGTTTAGATTGATTACCGCCCAAGGTTCGATAGTAATAGGTCGTTTGGGCCCACAATGGTTCCCATGTATTGGAATCCGAACTGTGTACGATTTGGGTATCCGGGCCCTGAGGAGAATACCACGAATCATCTCTTGGTCATGTTGGTCATTATGGATGTTGCCTTTTACTGCCGATAGATGCTTAATTATGAAAGTTTCCATGAATAGGGTACGCCAATGGACCACTATATACTCTTGTTGAAAGAGTGGGAACAGGGGACCCCCCATTCTTGGCAACGTTCGCATGGGTCGTATATAAGCTATAACATACCACAAACGGAATATCTAATGCTAACGGAGTGGTGGTCTCTGATTTTAGGGGGAGGATACTTCCGATATAACCCCTGCATGACCTTGGTTTCCAAGTCCTTTTTCATTTGATGATCCTACACCAGGATCTCGCATCATTCTTGTGCGGATCATCTGCAGACTGCTTGCATCAACCCGTACGCCCGTCCAGCACCTAATTCCTGAACCCTTACAGCTAGAGCCCTTCTCTGGTTGATGAAATGATCTAAAATCCCCGTCTTTTGTATCGCTAGATCTGCCTAATTGCCTACATAATCCCTCTATAATCCCTTTAGAATTCTATAGAGTCCCTATTGATCCCCCACGATGCTCATTGTGAGCTCGGCCGACCTACGGCTTTCACGCCCCGACCTAGCCAAGCTTGCTGGCTGAAATCGGTTGACGGGGGAAATCCTGCACCGCATTAAGTACCCCAAACCCTGGGAATTACTCAAGCGTAGGAGGTGCCATTAAGTACCCCAAGTCCTAGGAATTACTCCAGTGTAGGAAGTACCCCCAAATCGCAAGACTTCTGGTAGCTTAGGTATTCCAAATCCATCGACTGTCTGTAAGTTGCGTACCCCGAATCCAAGAGATGACTGTAGTTGAGGGACTCACGGTGGTGCAAAATCCCTCCGTCAACAATACCGCAGAGGGACAGGCAGAGACACAACAGTCCACATATTCTGCAGGTATGCCTGAGTACTATAACAGTTAATAGTATTCTATTACAGTTGATATTAGAAGCATTTCATCTATAATACTCATATTATTCTTACAACATGTACTACATGTGTGACTATTTCTCTATGGAGAGGGACTGCTCTAAGGAAACCTCCGTGAGGTCATTCATACATGTCCTCCCTTTGTATGTAGGTTGCCTAATTCACTGATAACCCCAGGAAACCCCATACCCTGAACCACAAAGTGCTGTCCAAATGCTTTGTCTAGCAAGCTGCGCCCACCTTTTGATCTGCCAGAAGAACAGCCTAAGCCTTACAACATTCAAGAAAAGGAGAGCTTATAAGATTTGGGATGCAAGGTTTAGGTTTTGGGGCTTGCTCGGAAGGTGAGGGGGCTTTGTAATTACGCACAACTGGGACTATAACCCTGCTTACACTCTCAATTGCCTGGTGTGGGGTACCACCAACAATTACCTGGGTTGTAGCGGTTATGACCAAAGTTGAGTTTGTTGCTGACCCTAAGGGTCCAAGGACCCAAATAATAGGGTTTTAGGGCCCAAATACTACAATATTAATAGTATTTGGGCCCTAAAACCCTGTTATTTGGGTCCTTCGACCCTTAGGGTAAGAGTCGGGGGTTCCTAAGGACCCCTGAAATTCCATTTACGCAGTATATACTCAGGGCCCCAAGTGGCTTCTACATGACTACTTTGGGGCCCAAGGAAATGCCATGTAGCTGCGTGGACCCCTTGCGGAACTACTGCTAGGTATATCTAATTAGGGAGTGTCCAAACATGAGAACACCCTAAACCCTAAACCCTCAAACGCACATCCTGCCTCGTGGATTCCTGGAATGATGTATTCATGCCCAGCAATCCCTCTTACAAGGGTTTCGGGTTTAGGGTTTATGGTTTATAGGGTTTTACAGATCCATTAGCCACGCGGAAGCTGCATGTCTCAAGACTTGCTTGTTAAACTCTGGCAAGCCATATATCATGTAATGGTCAAAATGCCAGCAATGGTTTAGTGCTTGGGGATATGAGCTACAGCCAATATTTCCTACGTCATTAACAGACGTGGGTTCCTTATAAAGGACTATATTAAGAATAGCATAGAACTAAAAGACGGACCCTTGTGTCCACTGTTAAGGGTCCCTTCATAAGACGAATATTGACAGTAGCGCATATGCTATAAATAACGCTTACATGTCATCGTCCGATTCTTGACACCCCCCCAAGCAATTACCTCAAATCTACACCCTGTATGTCCTTGTATACGGTCCCATATGTCCTTACATTTGCCCATAAATCCCCCAGACGTGGCCACGTATGTAGGCCTAAGTTGTATAGAAATCTGTGGCCAAAAGGGTTTACCGAAAAAGTGGCGAACATATCTGCTGGTTAGGTACTCGGACCTTTAGGAATTATGGGAGGAGGTTGGCTGTTTCAACGATCGCGACGCCATAAAATTTAGGGCATTCAAATTACCGCAAATCCCTAAAACTAGGGCTCTATCAACTGTAGTCACATGACAACTCCAGGGTCCTTATTCCAGGTGGTGGGGTGGCTAGAATCCCCATAGTGCAACAACCCGACATCCTAAGCCCCAACCCTAAACCCTAAACCCTATCCAAACTTGGCTGCCAGGTGATTCGTTGCAAAAAAAGCCCACGGGACCCATGCAGCCACATGGTATAAACCGGGCTGACAATATTTATCTCGGAGCCAGTTTGGACCCCAAGTAGATACTTACTCTTCGGATAGGTTTGAGAAAAAAGAAACCCAAATGAGCCATAGTCTAAACTCCTTAAAGGGGGGGTATATAGGGGATTATATAGGGGACTACTATAGGGGTTATTAAGGGGGATACTAGGAGTTTAGATTATAGCTCAAATGTGTAACATTCGATCTAATCCCTAAACCTTAAACGTGATCAAGGCAACAGTCTGGCAGACCTGCAATCGTCCCCTGCAGTTGGGGGTGGCCCATGAGGCCTTTCACCAAAAGACACAGCTGAACACCGTGACTGTGGCATATTAACTGGGCATCTGTCCATGACGCAAAATCAAACGAAACAAGAAAGCAAAACACGACATGGAAACTAGGATGATACTGGGGTTTGTAAGAATTGTGGTTTCCCAAGTTCAAAGGTACAAACCTAAATCCTAAACTTCTGGAGGGCCACGATGATCAGATTTTGACTGCAGTGCGCAACGCTTTTAGCGTGCACTTTCTGACATGAGCTTCAGCCATCGTTTAGGGTTTAGGGGTTTAGGGTCACCAACGACCCATAACAAAACCCTATGAAATCCCCGTGAAGGATTCCATCACTCAACGGTGCGTAAAGGCATAGCATATATATATATATATACTGACTGTCCAAAGGGCTTTCCCCACTACTTTGGGGCCTAAGTTTCTACTATTGTAGAGCGACATGTTGTTTTTCTAAAATTCGGGGTGCCATTTTGGGAGTCCCCATAATAGGGAGTTTCGTATAGTGGGTCTATATTATATTGGGGTTCCCTTACCTATGGAACCTCTCACGGGGAAAGGATCTCTGAGACATGCCCATATGAGCTATAGTGCAAACTCCTAGTATCCCCCTTCATAACACCTAGAGTAGTCCCCTATATTGTCCTCTATATATGGTAGTTTCCCAAAATAAGGGGACCCCAATTTAGACCCCAAAATACTATAGTCCTTATTATGGGGACCTTTAAAATGGTACCCTGATTTTGGGAAACACCCATATATCCCCTCTGTAAGGAGTTCGGATTCTGGCTCATATTGACCGCAGCTCATGGAGCAAAACAAACAACTCGAGCTCACGCAAGCAAAACGTCCCTTGGGTCAGTAAGGGCTCCAGATTCTCCTCAAAAGTGTAGGGATTCTGATTCGGGGTTCTATATGGAATATTGTGTGTAGGGCCCTCATTAATGGTAAAATTGCACCGGCCTTTCATAATACACTCAACCGCTGCACTCAGGCCAGTTTTGGGACCATTTCTGTATAAATCACCTCTTCAGAAAAGGTCGCGTGAAGTCGTTACAGTTCATCCAAAGATTGCTACAGTTACTCGGGTCTGCTCCCTAACGCCCTCAACCCTAAACCCTGTTGAGCGCAGTATACGCCTGGGTCATGCAAAGATTGGTTCCCCTCTTCTGGATAAGATGGGTTTAGGGATTTAGAAAATTAGCATTGCATTCCTCATTCATTTGGATTTACCATAATGAAAAATGATCAGCATTTCTAACCAGGACCAAGCATTGTCATGCGTTTCCATACCTCTCCGCCATAACCCTTAAACCCTAAACCCTAAGCTATTATTCTGGTCCTAATACTGGGTCCCCTAGCTTCCCAATTAATTAGCCTCAATTAGCAGTAGTTATCCTTCACTAATCCTACTTAACTACGTGGCACTTAGGGCCCCTACTGAGGCTTAACCCTTTAGGTACCTACAATAGGAGTATTAGGGAGTCCCTAAATAAACCCTAAACCCTAAACCTATTAGGGAATCCCGAAGGGTTGAGGGTCTAAGGTCCAAGCTAAGTCCCAAGGAGTTAATTGGTAGCCCTGTGGGATGAAGTGTAAGGTTTAGGGTTTAGGGTGATGAAGCATAGGGTTCAGGTGACCCAGTATTAGGAACATAGTGAATATTTGTCATGCTCATAAGCCCAATTACTAAATTACTACATGGTAAGTGCCTGGTCCTGTCAGCAATATGAAACACATTATAGTTCCCCCAAAATACCCTAAATACTCGGTGTCGGAATATAATCTATCAGCAAAAGGGGCCAACAATTTTGAGAATAACCCACATATCTGTATACATATATACATAAATGAAAAAGAGACAGATATGCTCCCCTGGAGGTCCAAGAGCCGCCCATTTGGGTACTTGGGCCCTTTGGGTTCGTCTGGGGAGTAAGGAACAACCACCCACACTGACATAGAAGCCCACAAGGGGCCCTGCAAAGACAACTGCGCTTCGAAGGGCAGCATTGTGGCTTTCATGCTTTATTGTGCGGGGCTGGGGGGGAGGGGGCAAGGGCAGAAATTGACAACCGTGTAAACTCTCTTCCCCAATAGCCAAGGCTAAAAAAGTTCCAACTTTACTGATTATAGTTACCAAAAAAGGAGGGCCAAAAAGGCTAAAGTTCTTCTATCGGCAAAGTAAGTGAACAATGACCCAGTTTTGACCCAGTTCCTGCCTTTGCAGGAGGGCTTGCCAGCCGCTGCTCTTGCTGATGTTGCAAAAGATGACAACCTACCACCTCCTCACACCCCTTTCCCTGATATCAGAATTATCCAACACAAGCAGACAAGACTAGTTTGAGGAAGCATGGAGTTAGATTATATACGCGATCCCCCGGAGATGCGCATGCTAACCTTACTGCACTGATCCCTTCTACGTTCTAACTAGGTGGCTTCTAGTAACCCAGGGTCCCACAAAGTAGGGTGTAGGGCTTAAGGTTTAGGGGCAAGTTGTGGACCTGGAAATAGATCAAGGTTTGTCTTTCTTCTGCTGTAGGAAGGTACATCACGAAATAGTCATGATAGCTATAACAAAGTTTTTCTACAGACTATAGGATACTCGTAAGGGACTATGAGGTTGATTAATTTTCAGCTTCTCCCTTTATATTGGGGTTATATTAGGGTTACATGGGGGCTATGTTAGGGTTACATCGGGGTTATATTGGGGTTGTATTAGGGTTGTAACGGTTTCTGGGGATGCAAGGAGAGAAGGATTGCATGCTAGGATGCTTTTGGCATTGCACAAGAAAATTGTCGTCGAACGTCTCGTGACAAAGGACATTAGGAGACTGAATCATGGCTTACGAAGATAACCTGGACACCACATCACCTTCGAACGGATCCAGTCCATCCTCGCCCAAGTAGTTGAGATCCTGTCCTAGGTAGTGCTGTAGTTCGGCACCCCCCCAAAAATGTTTTGAATTGGTTCTCTTTTACCTATAAGAGGGAAAGTGAAAGCTCATCTCAAAATGCCATCAAGCGTCGGGTGGTTCTGATATGCCGGAAGTCAGACTTCTCGAAGGTTTCCTGTACCGTCGGGGTGCTGCTAACAGTCTGGCCCCGACCTTGGTAGAAGCACACGGTTTAGGGTTTAAGGTTTAGGGTAAAGCTGGCCATGGGCATGTAAGGTTTGGGGTTGAGGATTTAGAGTTTACAGGGATTGGGGTTCAGGGTTTATAGGGTTTAGGATTTAGGGTTAGGATTTAGGGTTTAGGATTTAGGGTTTATCAAAGGTGTTTACTATGGACCCTTGTGATTGGACCCCTGCTGTGGCAAGAAAGCATGATTTCTGGTGTGTTCTGGAACCAAGAATCGTGCTCTTTAGAGGGCTTTGGCAGCTGTGTTGCAAAAATGTGTCGCTCCAGCAAACAGCACTTTTGACTTGCTTGTGCTTTGTGTGCGGGTCACTTGTGAGACGCTTTCTTCTTCTTGCCCTTCTTCTGCCCTTCTTGCCCTTTTTCTTGCCTTCCTTCTTCTTCTCCACAGCCTTCACGTCAGTTGACGCATTCTTGCGCTTCTGCTTCGCCCTGGGGATCTGTGGTGTCCGGGAAGAACTTGCGGGCTCGTGCACGGACATCTCGCTGTCTGTGCTGAGATCCCCAAAAAAAGCTATCCAGGACCAAGAAACTTCCAGGACCTCCCAAGCAACCTATGCCCCCACCCGCCCGGCCACCCGCCCGCCCGTGCGCCCGTCCGCCTCTCCGCCCGCCCACCGCCCGGCCATGGTCGGACGCTTGTCGGAAATTACGGGTCCATAGTTTGAACGCCTTTAAAATAGAGGAAAAATGAGGCTAACTGAAGGCGTTCAAACTATGGACCCCGAATTTCGGGAGAGGAGACCAAACTATGGACCCCTATAATTTCGGGCTTGACCCCTGAACCTCTGTGGGAGCGGGCGGGCGGGAGCCCAAGAGGCTAGTCTCCACCTCTCCCAGCCCGCTCCCACCACACCCCGGACCCGGTCAATTTGGCACTGGGTATCTCCTCGTCATTTTTCACTCATGCGGCTGTTGAGTGTAAAATAACTTTCCGTGAGAAGCTGACAGCATGTATCTCTTGCCAAGATTCTGATTAGTCTGCGGAAAGACATAGTGGTAGAAGGGCTTGATACTCCATTGCAGCTCTGATGTTTGCTGTACAAAGAAAAAGCAACCTCCTTCAAAGGTGCTGTGTCATTGTAGGTCACCTTACTGGCCATCCTGAGCACTGCCTGCCGAAAATTGACCACGACAACCTTCTTGCAAAACATGTCTCTCAGGCCCACACCCTTCAACACCTCCAAAAACCTCTAGGGTCCTAATCTAGGGGTCCTTAGTAAACACCTTTGAGTTTAGGATTTCGGGTGCAGGGCTTAGGGAACCCTAATCTGGAAAATCTAGATCCTAGGACTTCCGATGCCTATGGTAGGATCTGCACTTTGGGGTTGGGGCTGCGAAAACCCCGTCATCAATAAGGGTCCAAGTCCCAAGGATCGTGTATAGTCGGGAAATGAAGCTTTCGTGCCATTGAGGGCTTGGGGGCCAAGTATCGAATCATTAGATACTCTTGTATAATAGTAACTGTCGTACAGGCGTTGGGGACGCATAAGAATATTGAGGACTTGGACCCCTGGGGGTGGTGGAAATCTAGGAACACTTATCTACTACTTGCAAATAACCACGAAGACTTGCCTGACTACAAGACAAGAACTGCTGTTATTGTGGTAGTGCTGATTTCACAGGGACAAAAACCTAAGGGTCCAAGTACCTGAATAGAACATGGCTGACCCCACAGTGTCATTAGGCTATCGGCCACGCAAAAGTCTACCATTCTGATACTTGGAACCCCGAACCCTAAATCCTGCACCCGAAGCCTTACCCAGTCATTGAGTACTTGGACCCCTGAAAAATCGTTTCTGCTGCTTGGTCATCGCCTGGCCCTGAAACTTGCTGCCCCCCACCTCCCCCTACAGGTAAACTTGAGGGTCTGTTTTTTCCATAATTTTTCCCGATGCATTAGCAAGATAACACAAGGACAATTCCTTGTCGGTGGGTTTATGATTGCAGGAGAGGATATCCCTTTCAGCCAGACTGTGAATCATCACCCTATTTGGGTGTAGGGTTTAGGGTAAACTTCAGACCCTACAACCCATCCAACAGCCCTCACTGCTACTTTGGTTGGCACTCAACACTATGGACACCTTCTTTGGTTCGTCTGTATTATAGGGCCCCTTTTGTACTCAGGGTACGAACAATGGGGCCGCACTTTAGTACAACCTTCCAGTTAACAAAGTCTTCAGACGTGGTTTTGGTTGACAATGACCTATACTGCAGAAGCAGAGAACGCCTCTCTGGTGCTCGTAATCAGCACAGCTTAGGGGATATGGGTACCATTGGGGATATATTGGGATAATGGAAAAGAAAATGGAAACTATAGGGATTATGGGGTTTATATAGGGATTATGTGCATTGCATCATGTTATCGGTGCATCCTTGAGCTCGGATAAAATGCCCTTTCCAGTGCAGAGGGCGTAACAGGCCTATCCCACGGGTGAGCTCTCAGTCGTCATATACCTCCACAAAACCTATGTCTACCCAGTACCCACATACCAAGTACCCAGTCATTGGATGCCTGGACCCCACACCCTGGACCCTATAGACCCTCAAGCCCTTCCAGAGTGCTTGGACCCTTAGGGTCCAATCAAACCCACCTTTCCATGCAGGCAGGTCGCATGCTCGGGTTAACAAGGACAACACCTCATCAAAGAGGACTTCGACCTGGAAATGACTTCCAAGGCTTCCTTGAGGCTCCAAGTACCTCTTAAGTTTGGACAATCAACAGGGCTTCAGGTCCAAGTACCTAAAAAACATGAGCTCCAAAGAACCTAAAAGAAGCCGTTTGAACCCGCATGATTAAGTATTTCGGTACCTGTAACCTTCAAGATGTACGACTTTGACTATGCTGCTCGCTGCCAAACCTGTGGTCGCCAGGAACGCAACCACTTCGTGTGAGCTTAGAGCCCTTCGAACATGCTTGTACACTGTCCTTCAAGGTTTAGGGTATATGCAGCCACTGTATTTTTCAAAAAGTCCTTATATGTCACCAATATACCCTATTATGATATAGTAGTGTCCATTTGCTTTTCCACTATCGCTATACAACCCCTATATAACCAAAAAGTGCATCTCAAATGCAAACCCATATACGTTGAAGAAACTGTTCTGCTTGGATTAAGCTGAAAGACTGTCACATTGGTTCTTCTTCTAGGCTCTGGGATTTAAAGCTGAACAATAGGATTTCCACAATCCCCAACTACCCTTAAGTGGGGTCTATGTAGGTCCCACTTGTGGGCATTTGAGCTCTACAGAAGGACCCTAAACCCTAAACCC
>CAJNIZ010043309.1:16754-36257 GCA_905231905.1 Symbiodinium pilosum
TAAGCCCTAGACCCTGAACCCTAAGCCCTAAACCCTGAACCCTAAACCCTGAACCCTAAACCCCAAAACCTCGAACCCGACACCCTAAGCCCTTAAACCGTCTCATTCAAGTCATGTCTACACTTCCTGGTGTCTTAAGCCCGTAGGATGAGCTACTGAGAAGGAAGATGTTCAAACGAAGCCGTCCAGTATCTAGGGCGTAGGGGAATAAGGTTTGGGGTTTATGGCTTTAGGATTCAGGACTTATGGGAATAGGGTTTAGGATTTACGGATTTAGGATTTGCGGGTTTTGGTTTGGGGATTTGCGGGTTTCGGATTTAGGATTCACGGGTGTGTTGTTTAGGGGTTACGGGGTAGACCTTTCCTGTGAGAGTTCCTGGAGTTAGGCGATGGACTACATCTGCATAGTAAGCTTGTTGTAACCCTTTGAACGTATGTTACCTAACCCATCTCTAGCCCACGGTCCCAGAATCTAGACCCTAACCCCCTATGTAACCCTGAATCCCCGAAACCTAGAAACCCTTGTAAACTCCAATCAAAAAACCCCCCAAAGTATACCCCAAACCCTCATCCCTACACCCCAAAACATACCTATAAACCTCTTTCAAGGGACCTGATAGCCCCAATGCCCAGCCCTAGGGGTCCAAGGACCTTATTATTTGTAATAGGGCTTTAGGGCCCAAATATTTTAACATTAGTGGTATTTGGGCCCTAAAACCCTATTATTTGAGTCCTTGGACCCTTAGGGCAATGGCCCATAAAGTATATCCCTTTCAGACACCTAGTGGAGCCTGGGATGCCAAAGGTACGGCAATTTGAGGGTTTAGCGGGGTTGAGGGTTTGGGGGCTTAGGGGGTTTAGGGGCTTTGGGTTTAGGATTTAGGGGTTTAGGATTTAGGGGTTGCAGGATGAGAATCCTAAGAATGCTGCTTGTCGGTTCAATGCCCAGCGTGTCACAAGGGATAGGGAAGTTTCTCAAGACAACAAAGACCTCGGGATCCTCCTATGGGAGTATCCTAGGGTTTAGGGTTTAGGGTTGAGGGTTTAGGGTTCGGGATCCTCCTATGGGAGTATCCATACATAGGGTTACCCTAGTATAGACCCCAAAACACCATAATCCTTGTTATGGGGACCCACCCAAAACACACCCCTGATTGGAACCCTCTCACCTTTTCGTACGATCCTTACAAAGTAGCCCTATCTTGACAACTCCGAGACTCGATAAGGATGAGCGCGATTAAGGTTCAGGCTCAAGGGTGCAGGGGCCATACGTGTTGCATATGTCTTCTACAGTTTCTTTTCCAGAAGGTACATCATGTGGATCCTAAGTCGTGCAGTGGTTTCCTACATCCATAGCACCTATCAGGGGACAACCGGGTTCTGGGGTTCCCTGAGCTCTCTTAACCTGCCATTTTAGAACCAAGAACCCAACTTGAGTAGAATCTGTAGCGAAGGTATTCTATCTCCCAATAAGAGACAGGTCATAGTTGCAAAGAAGAATCTATTCCGAATTGCTTCCACCAGAAAGAGAAGTTGCCCTTGTAGATTATTTCTATTCCAGGAGTAGTAGTAGCAGTAGTAGTAGCAGCCTTCACGCCCCTACCAACTATGTTTGCTTTTGCCTAATATGGTGGAGGCGGCTTTTGCAATCAGTAAGCAACACGACAACCAACGCAGGTCTCCAAGGCCAGTTTTTTGCAAACCTTATCTGGCCATCAGAGGCCTGAACTATGGCTCCAAGGGATGCCAACGTGCATACACTGTCATGAAAGACTTCCGGGGTTCAGTAAAACATGCGGGCCAGAAAGGTGGTCTTGTGGATCCACACTGGCGTGCCTCCCGAAAAAGCCAAGAGAAATTCCATGATCTTGTTCAGTTGGAGCAGTTGCAGGGAGGCGAACTTCATTGGTTGAGATGGGTTTGTACGCAAGTATCCCCCAGCCCACACCCCAACCCCTCCCCCTTGCAACAAAAGCTCTGGTAGTGAAAGCTTCAACCAACATCTGTAGTTGGGAGGTAGGGGCGCCAGGGGGTCACCTCGGTGCCTGGTACGAGTAGTAGTAGTAGTAGTAGTAGTAGTAGTAGTATGTACACATCCCTGCACATCGCTATGCTTCCTTTCTTGCCGCCCAGGCTATGACAGGTGGAAGTCACTCCACTTCCTTAGCTTCCTGGGGTTTCCTGTCCTTTTTCAGTGGAGGATTTATAGTCCCCCTTAAGTAGATAGAATATGGCTTTGGGCATATTACAATAAGATCCCCATATACCCCATATTCTATCTACTTAAGGGGGACTATAGGCAACATGGTGGAGTAAGGGTTTGGGGATTAGGGTTTGGGATGTAGAGTTTACGAAGTACGGGCTCAGGGTTTTGGACTACGTAGGACTTTCGACAGCTTTTGAGGTCCAGTGCTCAGAGTCTATTGAGTTTAGCGTTTAGGGTTGCAGCTTTCAGCCGTGGCATTGGGAGTTCTCTTTCCAGGCAGATTCGCAGGTTCATCATCATGTCGCGCAGGAGAGAAGCAGGCTCTATATGAAGTTGCTAGGTGATTGCCCTAAGGGTCCATGTACCCAATATTTAGGTACTTGGGGTTTTGGGTAATAGTAATGATAATAGAGGTTGGGGGTAAGTATATGATTATTGAGTACTTGGACCCTTAGGGTTAGCTTATGCAAAAGTCGGAAACTTCGGGTTTTGGTACCTGGTAGCTATAGTCGTGAATACTGGGGACATTCTTTTGTCAGAGGAGCAGTCTAGGGGACGTTTGCCCAGGGTATAATCTTGCTTGACGTGCATACGCAACAGACTTCACCCAACCTTCAAGCGTGCCCTCGGTTTACGATTAAGGCTTTGGGGCACAAGGGGCAAGCAGGGGGGATTGTAATGTAGACCCCCTATCAATTAACCCCCTTCCTGAATCGGGATTATGATAGGGATCCTAATATTAAGGCCCGTAAAAGGAAGGGGTTTCTTAATCAAGGGTCTACATTAGATTGCTTATTCAAATCTTCATGTGTTTTTATGTTATGTGCGCCTCTGTGTAGCACCGGCAGGGCACCCAGATGTGCCTTATAGTCTACTCGAGGTGTCCGGATGTGTATATATATATATATACACATACATGTGGGGGTTTCCCAAAATTAGGAGTACGCTTCTTTGGGGTCGTTAGAGTCGTTGCGGTAAAGATTATAGTATTTGAGAGTAAATAATTTGGTACCCCTATTTAGGGGAACTACCACACTTTCCTTAGGACAGGGCGCCTAGAAACTACATGTGGCTCCAAGCATACATCATTTGACCCGAAAGCTTTCAGTTTGGGCATGCAAGCCATAATGGAAAAAACAAATAGTTTAATGGAGAATCAAATGCCGAAGAAAATGGAAAATAAGACTGGGCTTATACATCCGCTGTAGGGATGAACACGAAAATATGCTTATATGTTCCTTATATACATGGGATGTAGGGTACTTCAAACAGAGATTATTGTGATGTTGTAGAAACTCTTCAAGGTTTGAAAAAAATTCGACATGCAGCAACACCTCGTCCACTCCCTTGAGGCTTATGTTTACAATCTACCACACAGTGGTGGCGGCCTTCATCCATAAGATCCTGGGTGGCATGAGGGACCCCTAAGGGTCCAAGTACCCAATATTTAGGTACTTGGGATCTGGGTAATAGTAGCTCCAGTACAGGTTTTGGGCAAGTGTATGATTATTGGGTACTTGGGCCCCGGAAACCCTAAACCTTAAACCCTAAGGCTTAAACCCTAAAGCCTATATTCTTTCTACTCAAATGGGGTCCCCATAATAAGGACTATAGCATGTTGGGGTCTATATTGGGGTCCCCCTATTTAGGGAAACTACCTCTGGGGGACAAGAAATACGAAGAGTTCTCTTCGTTCAATTCCTCGGGATCCCTTTTTCCAAGCAGTTTCAGGTCCTGAGGGTCCAAGGCTCTGATGACGCAAGCTGTTCACAAAATGGGCTCTTGGACCTTTGGGATATACGGAATATCTATGTCTAATCTATCTATATATATAAATATATATATATATAGAAAGGGACCCTAGGGATACTTAATTTTCTATTTAGATATAACGCAAAAGAGAGTGAGAGAGGGAGAGCGAGACGGAAAGATTCAGTGGAGTTGTAGTTGCTATTCGAACTGCCTGAGATCGCTGGCCTGAGATCGCTGAGGGTCTAAGTACCCAATAAATAGGTACATGGGGTTTGTGGTAATAGTGATTATAGTGCAGGTTTTGGGTCAGCATATGATTGTTGGGTAATTGGACCCTAAGGGGATGTTCTTTGATAAGCTACCCAGGTTCTGCTTTCTACTCTGCTGAAGGCTTCACGGGCTCTTGCAGAAGCTTCTTACCTTGCTGTCCACTATGGGCTATTAGACCCTAAATTCCCCAGTAGGACCCCATTAAGGGTAGATTAAGGTACCCTTAAGGTCTAATAGCCCATAGTCGGTTGCTGGTGCTTAATAGCGCGGGAGGGATTGGACTACAGGGAGGCTGGTAAGGCCCTTCTGGGCTAGCTCAGTTGGTGATAAGAGCTTTTTCTGAGTCTTTGCCGTTCTGCAAGAAGCGGTACAGCGACTGTCTCTGAAAATCTTCGAACCCATGTACCCCAAGAGAATGGGTTCCCTACCAAAGAAGGCCCAGCTTGGAGGTAGCCCAATGCCAAAGGGTCCATGCAGCTCTATAGACTCTGTAGTATGAAACTTCATACTTCAGCTTCAAAGTAATTGTTTGCGAAGCTCCTTGGGACATATTCATATGCACTATATCTGCATGGACCCTTCGGACCATGAGTCAGGACCCCAGTGAGCATCATCACTGCAATCCTGGACTCTGCCGTGGTCTTGGCCTACGTCGGCCAGAAGCCGAACAGCACTGGGCTTGGGCTTCACGGATCCTAAATGCCAAAAGGTCCAGGTCCCTGTGTGGTATGTACTTCAGCACCCCAGTACCTTTTCACAAACTTAGATATACATACACACAAACCCCCTGAGGCCCAAGCATATCCGGCATTCAGATATAGGTAGCACCATTTAGGAGCCTTGAGCTACCCTGAACTCTAAGCCCAGGAAATACCTACATACTCCCCCAGCGCCATCTGCATAATCCCTGCATGATCCTAAGAAATTACCTTCCAGGAAACTCCTCACATATCTACTCCAACGCTAAACTTTAGACCCTAAACCTAAACCCTAAACCTAGTAGTCCCAGGGCCAGGGAACTAGAGGTCCCGAAGCTCCGAGACTTGCGGACATGCCATTAATCCACCCCGCAGGGGTCGAGGCACCTGGTATACTCTTAGGCCCCAAAGTGCCTACAGTTTTAGATAGGGCCTCCAGTGTATTCTGAGCAGTAAGTATCCATGTATGGGTATTCGGGCTTTATAGAGCTAGTAATGACATATAATTAGATTCCTGGATCCTTTGCCCTCGTAAACCCTCAACCCGAAACCGTGAAAGCTTTTGTGCCTAAACCCTAAACCCTAAGGAAGATCTACACGCATCTGGTCTCCAAGTATGCCGTGGTCCAAAACGCCGAAGTCGCTCGACTTTCTCTGCCAGGGTTTAGGGGATGTCACCTTAAAAGCGGTGGTTCACAGAGAGATCGTGCCTAATTGGCTCAATGCCAGGTTGTAGCCTGAAATAGAAGTGCTAGCAGGGAGCCCATTCCTGCATCCATCAATCACGGGGTTTAGGGTTTAGGGTTTAGAGAAGGAATGCCTGAACCCTCAAAAACGTACAGAATAAGAGCTTCGTTGAAGCTCTTTCTGGATTGTCGGGCCATTATTTTACTGAGTTTTGAGTTCCAGTCATGCCTTCAGTTCCCAGAAGGCCGAGTACCCATGAACTAGGGTACATGCCTTAATTGATACTAGAATCCCGAAATTAGGAGATGTACAATTCGGTTTATCATCGTTATTAACCGACGGATATTGGACCTCCTGGGTGACTCAGACACGTACTAGTGGTGAGCACAGTTAAGTGGGACCTCTCGCATGATGAGCTGGGGTTTAGGTGTTAGATTGATTGTTATGGATCGAAGGCATGGGTTCTACGTAGGGACCAGGGACCGTGGTAAGGGAACCCTAAACGTGGGGTTCATAAGCCAGGACTGCTATAGGGTTTCATGCCTCCGGTCCCTACCAAAAACCGACAAAACGGGCTGACACCCTGTACCTCCAGATAGGTTCTGATGCCTTGCTTTCTCAATCCATAAGGGTCCATGTATCCAGTTATTAGGTACAGGGAGTTTGGGTGATAGGAATAGTAGTACAGCTGTTGGGCCAGTATATGTTTTTGAGATACTTGGACCCTTAAGGAGTATGGCTGTCTGCAGTCAGGGGATCTTCTACCGGAGGTCGTATAAGATCGATCACCGCATGTTGGGCTTATACTGCGGCCTCATAGTGTTGGCAATCCTATATGGGTAGTTCCCACTATTAGGGTCCCATTTTGGTATCGCTAAATACTAGGTCGCGTAATTTAATCTATAGCCAAGGGGGCCCATGATTTTGAGAACGACTCATATAGATATGTGTACGAAACTCTAACCTCCAAACTCCTATACCTGAAATCCCTGGCACTACGCAGAGTCCGGTGGTAGTTTCCCTAAATCCCTAATAATGATTCCCCAATACGATACTCCTTACTATCGGGACCCCCAAGGAGGTACCCCTGATTTCGGGAAACCCCTATGTAGACCCAAACCCTAAACCTTAAACCCTAAACCATCTTAAACCCTAAACACTAAACCGCGGACCGAGAAGAAGCGTGTAGGCCTGCTCCGTAATCCCCCACCCCTTCCATTCTACACGTCCCTCATACGTCAAGTGGACCCCCCACCCTGCGCTCAAGGCTTTACAGTAATATAACAGGACCTCAAGATAATCACCATTATATTCTCGTGTCATGGTCACTATCGCTGGGTGGGGGGTCCACATAACTTTACACGCATTCTGCAAGAGTGAAGCTTCTCACAAAATCCTGCAAAACAGGGGTTACATGGTTGCATTCCCCCTTCCCCCGCAGGATACCCCGGTTTTGAGAAGTCCCTTGCGCAACCCAGGGTCCAACCGCACAAATAATAGTGCTTCTTAGATGACAAACGCCATGAGGAATTTGGGGCTTGACATCCTTTTTGGTTAGGCACTTTGCCCTTAAAGGGGTCATTTTGGCTCATACAAAGCGCAGAACGCAAGGTTATCGTGGAGTCCGACTGCACCCACGTTTTCCTGGACCTCAACATTGGCGGCTTTTCTTTCAGGGCCGGGCAGTCTCTTGGCAATCGAGGTTTGCAGGTGATCGAGCTGTTTAAGGTTTAGGGCCTGGCGCTCTAGCCCTAAGGGTCCAAGTACCCAATATTTAGGTACTTGGGATTTGGGAAATAGTACTCCTAGTACAGGTTTTGGCCAAGTATGTGATTATTGGGTACTTGGACCCTTAGGGTAGGCCTTCCCAAAAATGGGACAGGTATTGCTCTAGGTAATGCTCTACGGAATGCGTGCTATCCTGACAGCAGGAACGGTTATCACATGAGCTACTGCCAATGCTAGGTTTAGTAAGGCACTCTTATAGTGGACATAGAGGTCCCTCTCGTAGTTTGGTACAGCTGTTACTATAATCCTCAATATAGAGAATTCATACTCATTGAATTGATTAGAAAATGCTGCCTGTAGCTCATCTTAAACCCTAACCCCGCAACCCTAGACCCTAACCCCATGAACAATGGGACATACAAAGGAATGCTGCTGGCTGAGGTGGGGGCGGCTTCGAGTACCCAGCCTCTCCCCCATCGCGCACCCGTTGCTTCACAGAACTCAGGATATAGGGTAGGGTGAGGGATTAGGGTTTAGGCCCAATATGCATTAATTAGGTAATATAGCCTGAATGATGCTAGGACCCAGGACTGAAGTTATGTCTTCACTATGAGAGATATGGTTTTCTGGGTATCTACTGGAGAAATTCAACCCTAAGCGTCCAAGTACCCAACAATCATGTGCTTGCCCAAATGCTGTATTGCAAGTACTCTTACCCAAGCCCCAAGTACCTCATAATTTTTTACATGGACTTTTAGGGATATATTCAAGGAAAGTCAATGCGGGAATTTCTCATGCAAGTGGGTACCCTTCGACCCGAGGGTTTATTGTGGACGAGGGCGGTAAGGAACTGACCCATAAACCCGAGACCCCGAAAACTAACCGCGGTTTAGCTTGAGGACCTCCCACATAGGGCGTGTGCAAGAGACAGAGGAGGGTTCCAGAGCAGCACGAGGCCTTCGTATGGGTATGATGTTACTGTGCGGTTCCGTTGAAGCTGCATATTGTTTGGGAACTAGGGTTGCGAGATACCTAAATCCTAAGCTCTAATAAGGATTGTTTGGCCTTAGCAGCATGTGGAGTCTGCGGGTATGCATCCTTGCCCTTTCCTGGACCAACGGTCTGCGGGTAAGGGTTTAAGACTGTAAGGCATGTTGCGTCACAAAGCCTGCGCTTCAAGAGCCTGAGTTTTCACGGGGCCCATTTTGGGGGCTTCGTGTTTGCGTGGGGGAGCGCAAGCTTTGGGATCTTGTCGGAGTGCTAAAACTACATCCATGTCCTGCTGACCTCTGCTGCATGAAGCCCATGGCAAACGCCGTGCGCCCAGGACTTCTGGACTTCGGCACAGCAAAATGGCTCGTACCTAGACTGTAGGGGGGCTACCTTGTACTATGTCTGGACTCAAACTGGCTACTCTCAACCATAATGGGTAGGTGGTGTAAATGGCAGAATGTGAGCACATGAGCTACAGTCTAAAGTCCTCAAAGGGGGTCATATAGGGGATGATGCAAGGGAGTATTATAGGATTCATTAACGGGATACTAGGAGTCTAGACTATAGCCCACATGGTTCTTTCAAGAAGTGTCATCGACCCCTCGGTCAAGGCTGATTGTCAGGAAAGTTCCTCTCAGGCAGCAATGCAAGACTATGCTCACTAAGCCCTAAACGCTCTTTGTGGATCCCGATACCTTGTCTGCAAGAAAAAGAGAGAGTGCCCAATATGGGAAGCACAAGATGAGACGCAGTCCCTGAACGCTAACCCGTATCAAAGCAGAGGTTCACCTTGGTTCCGGGCCGCAAGGGTGCGAACGTCAGCATCTGCATGAAGGTGGACCACTTGGGAGGGTTTAGAATGTAGCTGCTTTAGTTGTATCAACTGACCGTGAGGACTCTTGTACCGTGATCACATCCAAAGCCTCAACTCTAAATCTCTGAACGTTCCGCGGTATACATTCTTGACCCGCAAGCATCAGCTAGGCCACTACAGAAACTAGCCCTGGAACACCCCGTCTGCTTACAAAGGGGAATAGGATTGTGAGATTTGGGGCCCAGTATCCTCCATAGCGCAGGGGCCCGTTGTGTGGAGTTGGGCTATCAACAGGGACGCAATAGGAGTTGCTGCATCATTCTTTGCTTCAAAGCACCGGTGTATTATAAGAGGGGTCAGGCAAACCGAGCCTTCACCAAGATCACCTGAAAGATCCAACAAAGAGGCTCATTTATGGTCCCTAGTGTTTTCCGTGGAGGTCAGTCTTCTTTTCATGGGCCTTCGTTTGTTGAGTCTGTTGTTCCAAGTATGGATTGCAACCCTGCACCCTAGACCCTAACCCCTATGCGAGTCATGGCAAGACGGCAGAGGTGGGCGGAAAGTTCACCTCGCAACTCGCCGAACGCTGCCTAGTTGCAAGGAGTTACCTCTGGTCAGCATGGAATGACGGAATGGAAGAGCAAATGGAAAGTACTGCATTGTCAGGGCCTGATCCATGCTTTCATTTCTTGTCAACCAGAGCTAAGTGACAGGCCACCAAATTCTGAAAGGAAGCAGGGCTAACGGATTGCATTGCATAACCTCAATGTAGCCCGGTGTAAGTTCAGAAAGCCGCCTGTAAGGGCGCGCATGCCGACCTTCAACTTGTAGTAGCTGCATGGGGATATTGGAAAAGAACATTGAAACTACTATAATGGGTTATATAGGGTTTAAGTTTAAGGTGTAGGGTTACAATATTGGTGTTATAATAGGCAGTCTTGCAACTAGATATTTGATGGCTGGGTAGTTGCCATGGACTCTACTTAGACCCTTAGACCTTGACTTTACTTCTTTTCAGGGTAGCGCTTTGTGTATGACATAAAGTTAGTTACCCTAAACAGGGGTGTAAGGGTTTAGGTAGATGGTAAGTATCCTAGGAAGGCCTTCGTAAAATCTTAGTGGCCATTTCAGTTCAATGCCACATTCCATTAGATTCTCCGGTCCTAACATCGTTTTCGTGCCTAAGCCTGAACTCTATATGGTACAACCTTCTCACGCGTTTGTAGTACATGAGCCCTATATGTACTACCACTATCGTGCTTCAAACAGGAACCCTATAAGTTTATACCCTTATCGTGCTTCAAAAATGAGCCCTATATCTCATACGCCTTGTTGCATTTAAACCATATGTAAGAGTGGGTGCCGGCTTGGCGCTCGACTGTCCTTTAGCAGTTGGATCCTCAATCTCAGACCCCAAGGTGGACTCCCTACCCAGTAATAGTGACTATAAAGGATAATAAGGAGTACAGGAGTGTCCTCGTATATTCCTATTATACCTCTATTTCAGGGTGGGGTGGTCCATTTAAGATGTCTTACCTACGGTGGAAATATGCCCTAAAGCGCCTAGGTCTTGCCTAAAGATGTAGCACGGAGCCCAAAAAGAAAGGACAAACAGGGTCCGGGGAGGGCTTCTGATCCGGACTAGGGTTCAACTCCTGACTGTTTCAGACTCCATGCAGATTTGATGGGTTTAGGGCATAAGGGTTTAGGGTTTAGGGCTTAAAGAAGTTTAGGGCAAAATGATGCCATAATTCGGACCCTTCAAGGACAGCTCCTTGAGGGTAGGCATCAGGTACGTAGCATTTAAAGGTGCTGTTTATGGAAACCTCAACTTCTCAACTGTCAAACTATGTCCATTGCATGATGCGAAGCACCCCGAACGGGCGGCCCACCTAGAGGCCCAATATCGCAGAAATGAGGATATATACAAGACATGATACTAGGAGCAGTGGTGTGATTCAAGTGAATTTGGGCTCCCTGCCCTAAGGATCCAAGTACCTAATAATCATATACTTATCCAAAACCTGTACTAGGAGTACTATCATCCAAATCCCAAGTACTTGATTATTGGGTACTCGGGCCCTAAACCCTAAATCCTAAACCCTATACATTACATACATACATCCCTATACATCCCTCTAAAGGGCCTTAATTATATCCCTTTAAAGGGACCTAATTATTGGGTACTTGGGCTGGGCACGTAGCTCAAAGATCTCCTATATAACCGCTATATATCCCGCGTTTCCATTTCATTTTCCATTTTCTTTTTCATTTGATTCTCCATTATTGGGTAATATATACCCCAAAATCTCCATGCGAGGAGGTCTTTGGGGTTGAGGAGCTCAGGACTCCACGTAGTCTAGATTCAGTGACCCTAAGGGACCAGGTACTCAATATTTAGGTCCCTTTAAAGGGGCTATATAGGGTTTAGGGTTTAGGGTCCATGTACCCAATATTTAGGGTACTTGGGTTTTGGGCAATAGTAATTATAGTATAGGTTGTGGGTAAGTATATGATTATTAGGTACTTGGACCCTTAGGGTGAACACGCGAAACCCAAAACGTGGTTAGGGTCTAGGATTTAGGACTTAGAGAGGGGGTTGCCAACATCATGGTCCGCTTTCGAGTAGTCTTACGAACTATATACTAGGCGCATGGTCAGTAGAGGTGCCCCAAAGAAGGGATGAATGAAACACTCTCCGACTTTGGGGCTTTACAAGGGGTTACTGTAGGAATCCATTCCTCCATGCCCTCATAAACCCTGAGCCCTAAACTCCCCTGGTGACCAGCAAGTAAGGGATGATGGCAGGTTAAGAGCTACAGTCCCCCTTAAGTAGATAGAATATGGCTTTGGGTATATTGTAAGAAGATCCCCATATACCCCATATTCTATCTACTTAAAGAGGACTATACAGTAGGATGGTGCTCCGCAGACCCGCCCCTACAAAGAAGTGGCCTGGAGGTCATTAGGGTTTAGGGAACCCCAAGGGTCCATGTACCCAATAATTGGGTACTTGGAGGTTTGTTAAGAGGAATTGTAGTATAGGTTTTGGGTAAGTATATGTTTATTGAGTACTTGGACCCTTAGGGGAAGATCCAATATACTTAGGAGTTGTACCTTCCATGGACTTTTAACCCGAAACACGTCTGTAGGCATTAGGCTCCATAAGTACGTCTGCTAGACGTCTGCGGTGATGTACTGCGGCAGTCTAAGCTTCCCTACAGGACGCCATTACTCTAAGGCTGTTAGACCCGGAAGCCCTCAAGCTACCTGGTGCCCAGTAGGTAATGGGGGATGGGGAGCATATGGAGTGTTTTCTGGGGCATTCAAGCTGAAACTTTCGATGCTTGGCTTTGCACGGGAAGCTTGTGGATAACACTGGGGTTTTGTAATAGACTTAATAGACTTATTACGGGGCCAAAGTAATCACACCCTCAACCCTGCTTGGGACTGAGCTTGGACCTTAGACCCTTAACCCCTTTGGAATTTCCTTCTACTCCCATTGTAGGTACCTAAGGGTTAACCGTTAGTAGGGGTCCTAACTGCCACATAGAACCCTAAACCTTGTTCTGAGGCTGCCAGGAGGGGAAAGTCCCGGCCATGTGCCTGCAGGGTCCCTATGGATGCCCCTGTCAGCCGGCCCAGGAGTGGGAGTGTACCCCGACCTCCCAAAGAGTTTAGGCTTTAGGGTTTTAGAGTTTAGGCTTTTAGAGATTTAGGGGTTAGTAAAGGATTAATTTGACTTTCCAAATACCCATGACATAGGATCCCTCTTAAAGGGTTTACATAGGACATATTGGGCTTATGTATAGTTGGTATGTTAGGGGTACAGACCATCCAAATACTCGAAGAATTGCTTCTATATACCCGTGGTTTTTGAGTTAAGACCATCATAATTTGGGAGGTCTATATACACGGTTTTGGGTTTGAGCTAACGGTTCAAGCTTTAGAGTGTTGAGCTTGTTGAACCTCTGCTGCATAGATTGCACGTGGAAACTTAGGGCGTTGAGGGTCACTGAGTTCTGCATATGTGAGAAGGGGTACGGTTGAAAACTAACAGTATGGATTTCAGGTTCCCTAAGCCCTATAATCCCAAACCCTAAACCTTAAGCCCTAAACCATAAATCCTAAGCCCTAAACCCTAGGCCCTAAACCCTATACCTTTAGGGTTCGAGTCTACTTTGGGTTTGCATGGACGACTTTCGTAGGAGGCTGGAGGGAGCCTCGCTCATGGGGCTTCAATTCTTGACATTAGTTTAAGGGTTTAGGGTGATGGTTCCCTAAGGGTCCAAGTACGCAATATTGAGGAGCATTTAACGGGATACATAGGGATATCTGTATGCAAGGGTTTAGGCTTTAGGGCCCGAAGGTTCCAAGTACCCAATAATTAGGTACTTGGGTTGAAAGGGATATGTATAGGGTTTAGGATTCAGTGTCTAGGGCCCAAAGGGCCCAAGTACCCCATAATCAAGTACTTGGGATTTGAGCAATAGTAATTGTAGTACAGGTTTTGGATAAGTATATGGTTATTGGATACCTGCATGGACCCTTAATTAGGGGTCATCTGACACCCAAAGGATGCATGCAGTACTTGGGCCCCAGAGTAATGATGCGGTAGCGTCTTTGGGACCCATGTATATACAATACATCTACATGGACTCTTCGGGGCCCAACTTTGACAACCCTGAACTTTCGACTTCTGACTTGAGGGTCTGCTAACTTAAGAAGGTGCCGCTAGCCTTCTCAACACTGCGGTGGATATTTAAAAGCCTGCATGACCCTAAGTACCTTGTACCTTGGGAGTCATGGTATTACAGTCTATTAAGGTCATGCATGATTTTTAGTATCAACAGTACGGTCTTTGATATCCTTCTGTCTGGGTACGTCTTAAGGTCCCTACTTGAGGGGTCAGTGGACTTAGTGAGTCGATGAACGCCGGGGGAACTGGGTAGTCTTATGGCCCATATAGAGGCTATACGTATACTGACAATTACACTGCCTCACAAAATCCACCCGACATTACCAGTTCCTTGCCCTACGAAGATGTAGGCCCCCCCAACCTCGCTGATCATAGATATTCCCCACATTTGATACTGGTAATACTGGTATTATATGGAGGGGTTCAGTATTGGAGGGGTGGCTTTTTCCATAGGAGAGCGGAGGGAGGGGAAACCACCTAAACCCGGAAGGATCACCCTCAGATGGTCTTCGTATTGGGCGGTGTGGGTGTGACACCAGCCCTGTCACTGGCAGCAAGGGAGTTGGCCGCCGGCCGCAAGGCCTGAACGGGAATATAGAGGCTATATGGGGAATATATTATGTTGAAACTATTTAGGATTAGATGGGGAATAGATTTCAGATACACATTGTATTATGGTATATCTAGTATACTGTAGAATATTATGGTATTAGAGCGGGATTTAAGACGTCAATGGTTGCTTTAAAGAACAAAGAGGGCTTTGGGTGGGGGTTCAGCGCGTTTCTTTGGCGAGCTTTCGGTTTTTCAGTGCTTTTAATAGGTTCCCATGCCCGGTTGAGGTTTTCTGGATTTGAGAGGGATACTTGGAGTTCGATCCGGGGTAGATTTCAGAGTTGTTGAGGGTTTGGGTGTGTTGCGGCTGCTTGAAAGTACAAGGCGTGGGAGCCTCCTTCACAGGGCGGGCACTGGCTCAGTCCACCATCTGTTCTGGAATGAGGACTGCAACAACAAGGAGGCAAGTCATCAGGCCTGAAAGCAGCAACACAACAATCAACTTCTGCAAAACAGATTCCCAGCCTTTGACGTCTTAAATTCCCTTGCGCAAAAGCGGGGACGTCTTAAATTCCTTGGGCCTCAGTACAGTAGGCTTTATAGTGGAATAGCAGCAGAAAGTGACCCCAGGCAGAATCGCGCAATGCTAGCCCTTTGAAGAAAATGCCTGACGTCTTGAATCCTGCGCCCGCCTTCTATTATAGTATATTATAGTATAGAATATTATAGTTTAGTTATGGGATATCCTGTTATACTACGGTATATTAATACATGGTATTATATTAAGGTATATCATAGTACTGCGAGGGAACGTGCTCGAGTGGTCTGGAATGAGAAAGTTGTTGAGTTCTAGATCTTGCTCCAGAACTTGCATTGTTTGCGCTGCTTGCAAGCCACTGGCATTCGGCAATTTGATGTGATCTTGGTTCAGCAAAGTTGCTGTAGCTCCACAAGGTTTTCGTTGTACGCGGCTACAGTTGCCCGTCCTCATGGAAGACCCGCTGAGCAACCTCAAGCAACAACGACAGGCCCTTAAGAGTGCCTTGAAGTTGGCGACCAGATCGTTGCGCAACAAGGCAGGCTCCATCAGCGTCTATACTTTCCTTTTTTTTTTCTCTGTCTGGAGCGCTTTTGCCCAAATTCTGTAAGTCTTCCATGAAGACTGCTTTCAGGGCTTTTGTCATGCGTCGAGAAGTTCGATGTTCAACAACCAAGTCAGGTTCGGAGGAGCAGGCGTCTTCTCAAAAAGGTAGGCGGCCTCAGCGAGAGCCAGTTGTTGTGGCTTTTGCGGCGCCAGCGTTTTGAGGATGGAGTTAGTGAGGATAATGGACACAGTGATGGCCATGTGGGCGACCATGGGCATGCAGATGGGGCTAGCCACCCTGGAGACCGTAGGCGGGAAGAGCGTGATGAAAATGAAGGCGAAGGTCACGCTGGGGATCGTGACGGGTCAGCTGAGTAGAGCTTCCGGCGTAGACCCTTGGAAGTTTCAAGTTTCCAGTTCTGAGTGGATGACAACCTGCGCAGCACTTTGAGAAACACAGGGTAAGGAGCATCCATTGCTTGGCCAACACATGCGACCAGCAACGCTGGTGTGCGAGCATTCTCGACATGCCGGCTGCCGTTTTTCGAACCTCAAGAAAATCCGGAACTGCTATCGAAGACTTCAGAGAGGCCTTTGGCAACCCCTTTGTGGAGCTCATAGTCAGGAATGACAAAAAGCATTTTTTAGATTCAATCTCGCACGTTCTGTGATGCTCCGCTTGTCTGCCTGCAAGTGGACGCGAGCGCGTGACATTCCAAATCCTTCCTGGTCACAAGTAAAGACCAACCTTGACATCTTCCCGACAAGTAGCTACAACACTTGTGGTGCGGCTTGCAGACATTTACCTTGACACTAGCAGAATTGTCAAGCACGCGCTTGGGAACGAGTGTTTCCTGCCCGTAGTGCCGGATAAGCAGGAAAATTTTGCCTTTTGGGGGGATAAGCGTGTGCAGGTGAAACATGTTGCATGTTTGATTGCTACGTGCCTGACATTCATGTTTGATATAGATATATCGGGTACAGCGGAATACCTCTCTAAATAAAGAAAAACCTTGACATCAGTCCTGTGGACATGTCCGTGAGAATTGTTAAGCGCGTTTTCTTTTTTTTAGTTTCTTCTTGGGAAATTACTAGAGCGAGAGATACGAATTTGCATGTTGTGTGGTGCGGCAGCGCGGTGCCCAGAGTATCTGCGCTTTCCTTGTGGCACGGTGTGGTGCCCAGAGCGCTGGCTTCAAGCAAGCAAGACGGACTTGGACCCCTCATCTGTCTGGAAATTCAGGCTGAGCCGTTAGGAAGCCTTCACTACTTTGGAAATTCAGGTTTCCGGAGCCCTACGGAACATCCCTGTGACCGTTGGCAGTTTTAGATGACATCGAACGTCCAAAAGTGATGACAATTAAACGGATCGCTGAGAGCGTCGGTTGGTCAGAACTTTGATTTTTGCGCTCGCAGATGTTTCCCTAGAAATGTCGTTGCTACTTACGAAGAGTTTGCTTTGGAGGTTGGAAACACCAAGTACATGAACCAGCATGGGGCCCAGCTTCTGCAGTCTCAGCTCAGCGGCTATTTGTGCGATGCGGACAGATGCACAGCTAGTCTGTTTGCGTTGTTTGCAGTGACATGCCAGCAGATAGTGGAGCCAGTTCTGTCAGCTTTTAGAAATATTGGTGGGGTTTGGGGGATACTGGTGACAAAGAGTTTGTTTTGGAGCTCGGAAGCACACATCACATGAACCAGCATGGGGCCCAGCCTTTGCAATCTCAGTGGCTACTTGTGCGCCGCGGACAGATGATCATCTAGTCTGCTTGTCATGCTGATTGTGCAGCAACAGCGACATGCCAGCAGATGTTGGAGCCAGTTCTGTCAGTCTCCGTATCGCGCCATCATATCTGTACAGTTGTTTTCATGGAGAGCGTTGATGGGTCAGATCTTGGTTTTTAGTGTTCACGCCTGCTTCCCTAGAAATGTCTATGGGACTTTGGGGGTATTGGTTTGGAGGTCGGAAACACCAACTACATGAACCAGCGTGGGGCCCAGCTTGTGCTGTTTGTTCCATGACAGTGACATCCAGCAGATATTGGAGCCAGCTTTGTCAGTCTCCGGCTCGTATCATCATGTCTTTGCAAGGGGCTTCACGGAGAGCGTCGATGGGTCAGAACTTTGTTTTTATTGTTCACGGATGCTCCCCTAGAAATGTTTGTTATGGGACTTGGGGGTACTAGTGGCCGAAAGTTTGTTTTGCAGGCCGGAAGCATACATTACATGAACCAGCATGGGGCCGAGCTTTGGCATTTTCAGCTCAGCGGCCTTGTTGCACGATCCGGACAGATGATCAGCTAATTACTCTGTTTGTGCTGAGTGTACAGCAATAGTGACATGCAATCACCGAACCCCTTAAAAAGAGATGGTGGATCCTTCTTGGGGTGGGTCACCGGAGCGCCAGGAATCATTTACCATCTGTACACAACGCGTTTGAAGTCTGAAGATGGCCGATTTGAGCACGCTGAAGATAAGACCATCATGCAACGCGTGCCCAAAGACCAGCAAAGCAAAAATGGGCTCGCAAGCAAGGATTTCCGCATGCGGAGATTTTGATTCTTAGGCAGGTTACTGACATCGTGGTCGAAAATCAGGTGTGCTCCAAACCACAGCTATGGCCCCTGGACAAGAAAAGAAGATGGAGGGGGACGACACTCATTGGAGCCGTCTGGGGGACGCAAAGTGTGACGTGACCCTCCTCAAGAAATTACGGGTGCTTGGTATGCCACGTCAGCGGGAAGAACTCTCAAGACATGTTGTCCACACCCGTTGAGTTTGTTTCTTGAGCCGCCTGCTGTACAAGAGTGGATTACTGAGTCTCCCAAATCTAGAGCTTTGATTGTAAGCTTCTTGGGCGCAATTGGCAACAATTCCATGGCTTCTGCTGCCCTCGTGGCCGTTGCTGGCCACCTCCACTTCATTGCAAGCCGAGTTCAAATCAAAGGTCTTGTTGTTCTTCCCGCAAAATTTAAAACTTTGTTATGGGACGACGCTTGCACTGGCTCGCCACCTTCGAATTGGAAGGTTTAGCGGCACAGCTGTGGAGCCCAAAAATTGACTTGCGAGCAGGCTGTGTTCCCTCATTGTATATTATGGTATAATATTATAGTTTATTAAAGTGTTTTAAAGTATATCCTAATATATTACGGTATTTTTTGTTGCAAGATGGCCCGAGCCAGCCTAAAACAAAACCGTATGGCTTGTGGCAAGCGTGGATAAAAGGGAGCGTGCAAAAGTACTCCCCATACAACACGTACAGTTATGGTCCCTACACAAGGCCTATAAGATCCGCGTTCCTGAGAATGTGCCAGCTTCAGAAGAACCCATGTCAGGAGTTGAAGCAATGATGGGTATCGAAAAATTCACGTCAGGAGTTATCATAATGCTCATTACGCAGCAAGTTTTTTGTTCTCTGTCAGCTTATCAGTTTGAGTTTCTCGTTATGGATTTTTCTATACAGGGGGAGACTCGAAGGCTAATGATAGGACCCACATATTTCGTGGGTCCGTTAGACCACGCCAGCTTGAGATGGAGCCCAAATACTAATCCTCAATATGATGGTGCCATGTTCCTTTCATGGTTATGAATTGTCTAGTGTATCGGCGACACTTTAGGCCCCGACAACAAGTTTCCTCGAATTGAAGAACATTAGTGCTTCAGGATCCTTGCATTAAAAACATCGGTGCTCGTCCCAGCATCAGGCGAGTTGCATGAAAGATTGCACTCGCCACTAGGTTTGTCAAATTATGTGAGAAGGATGTGCAGCAGACCACTTGTAGAACCAATAATACGTCGATTCGTCCAATTTGTAGATGTTTTTGCGTCCATGGACGCAAATATCATGGTTTCAGGTGCCAAAGAATGCAATCTCAAAGGTTCCGCTCCCATGATTCTTAGGCAGTTGGACCTCAACGCTGAATCGCGTGCCCCCGGTTCTATAGTTCCTCGGGCCCCAAGTCCTACATCTAAAGCAAGTACTGTGGCATCCTTTTGGCGCTCGGACCCACTAAGCGCCCT
>CAJNIZ010043309.1:45381-57194 GCA_905231905.1 Symbiodinium pilosum
CCCCCAAAATGGTAGCCCCAATTTGGGGAACACCCTAATGCCTAGACCCTAAACCCTAAAACCCTAAACCCTAAAACCCTAAGTCTATATACGACATAGCTACATGGAGCCTTTGGAAACCCCTACACCCTAAACCCTATATAGCCCCAATATCCACCTTTAAACGTACCCCTAATTTTGGGAAACCCCCGTATGACCCAAGGCATGGTGCAGGAGGTCCAAGATGCCCGAGAGGGCGAGGCAGGGTTGGTCAACTGGTCTCTTCACCTGGAGGACCCGAGGGTTTTGAGGGTTTTGGGGTTTTTGGAGTTTTGGTGTTTTTGGGTTTTGTGGTTTTTGGGGTTTGGGGGGTTTAGAGGTTTGGGGGTTTTGGGGGTTTTGGGGTTGTGAGGCTTCAGGGTTTGAGGTTTAGGGTTTAGTGTTTAATTAAGGTTTAGGGTTTAGGGTTAACAGTTTAGTGTTTAGGGGCGGGTGGGCCTGAGGTTTGGAGCTTTTCGGGTTTTGAAATTTTGGATTATGGATTTCATTTAAGGTTTGAGGGGTAGAGAAGTGTTCGTTGCAGGGTTTAGAGGCTTTGGGGCTCAAGTGCCGGAAGTTAAGTTAAGGTCATAGACATGGGTACTTGAACCCTAAGCCCTAAACCCTAAATCCTAAACCTTAAACCCCCCAGAGTGTAATTTGTGAGGTGAGGGGGAAGTCGGAGCTTCGGGCTTCGGGTTGTGGCTTCCCCTAAGGGTCCAAGGACCCAAATAATGGGGTCCCTTTAAGGGGGGTTCTAAGGGGGATATAGGGCTTAGGGTTTAGGGTTTAGGGTCCAAGGACCCAACTAATAGGGCTTTAGGGCCCAAATGCTATAATAATTGATGGTATTTGGGCCCTAGGGCTTTCTCTTCCCTTTTTAACAAAAATACAGCCTTAGAGGAGCTAGGACGCTTATGAGCCATACCTGGACCCCAAAAGTATGCAAAAATAATGGCCTTTTAGTCTGTTTTTAGGGGTTTAGGGCTATTATTTTACAAACTTTTGGTGTTTAGGTAGTCTAAACTTCTTAAATCTTAAGGGGGTTGTATGGTCTAGGGTTTAGAGTTTGGGGTCTAAGCTGCTTAAAGGAGGGCTTTTAAATGGGATTATATAGGGGAGTACTATGGGGTAATTATGGGGGATATACTAGGAATGTAGACTATAGCTCGTGTATCAAACCCCGTACGACATTCGGGGGGGTCCCTGGGTGTAGGTGTGGTCTACATTTCTTGAGACCTTGGGCTCATAGGTTTAGGCTTGCATGCGGGTGCTGCGGTGTAGTGTACACATTGAAATGGTGCAGAGGAAGGCTATAGCCTAGAGAGATCAAATCAGGGTTTCGGTTGCCCTAGCGTATCGAGAAGCTTCGCAGGTTGTGCCCCCATGACTGCAATTCATAGTAAACTGCACGCAGCGTTGTCAACGGTATGCCCTTCAACCCTAAACCCCTAAGCCCCCCCATGTGGGAACAGCACAGACCATACACGCATGACCACCAAGCCCCAAACCCTTAACCCTACCTACATCAACCCCAGGCTCTCTTCAAAGCTACAGGGTCCAGGGCTCAGGGTTTCCGGACTTTTGGGTACAACCCACTTGTGGATGCTTACGTAGGCTATTCTAGGGTAAGCTCTTCAAACGGCCTTGAGGAGTTCCGCTTCCTGCCACAGTTCCTCGAGCACAGAGCCCTTGGCAAACTAGTGTGGGGAAGAGGGTGGTTGAAACTTCTAGGTTGATCTGAGTAGTATTTCATTTGGGATACTATGGTACCCAATATAGAGTAACATTATATCCTCCTTTTGGGTATAGTATTTTATATAAGGAATATAATCTTACTAGGTTCAACCACCAAAAAGATCGCTACTCATCTGTAGCACGGTTCAGGGTTTAGTTTGTGAGTGTTAGGTATTAAGGTTGTGGGGTTTAGGGTTCAGGGTGGTGAGGTTCAGGGTTAGCAGGTTACGTCGGACCCGGAAATCTCCCCGCTCCCTATGTTGAAAGCTATCAGGAACTTTCATATCATTTAACAAATATCTCTTCATAGTTGTTCCTCAAGATCTTGCCGGCATCCTGAATTCTCTACCCACACCCTGCACCCTAAATCGTAATTTCGAGAGTTTCAGTGAATTCAGGAACGCGGACGGAGTCGAAAAGCGTCGACTCAGGCAGGAGGGGGTGAGTGTTTTTGGATGGGTTTTGGGATTTGAAGGCTTGAGCGATTTAGGCTTTAGGGCTTGAGGGTTTACACGTTCGCAGTTTAAGGCGTTACGGGTTTACGGTTTATGGGCTTAGGGTTTATGGATTTCGGGTTTGGGGTTATGGTTTGGGGCTTACCGGTTTAGGTTTAAAAGCAAAGGGGTAGGTTTGTATAACTTGTCGGTATAGTCTGTTTAAGAGCCCTGCGTGGGCTTTTGCACAAGCAGCTGTTTTCCATCATCAGCTGTCGTAACACGGACGTTATCATGGTTCGGCCATGGATGCACTCAAAGTCATATGCACTCGTACCACGGACGTTATCATGGTTCGGCCATGGATGCTTTGGGAATGGTATGCACTTGTAACGCAGACGTTATCATGGTTCGGCCATGGATGGTTGTGAAATCGTATGCGCTCGTGCCATGGCCGATATCATGGTTCGGCCATGGATGCGTTTGTCTGAAAAAGCCAGGGCTCTCAACAGTCTACCTTTCTCCAGCATTTCTCAGTTTTCTATGCTTACTGAAAAAGGCCTGTTCCCAGCTTCAGTGACACTCGGTTCAACAAATTTGACATTCAGTTGATTGGAATTCTAGATGTTGCCTAAACCCTATGCCCCTTAAATCCTAAATCTAAAGCCCTGTCCAGGCGAGATCCCAGAGGAGGTTGCCGTGTGAGGTCTCCAGAGATTACTCGACCTGCGGATGCCCAGACCTCCCAATGTGACGGACTGGCTGAATCAGATTTTTTAGGGGGGTTGGCAGGGGTTTGTTATGGCTTGTTCATCCCGAAGACATCTACAATAAAGGAACGCCTAACTGGCAGTGTTTCATGGTTGCATCTAAGGGTCGTTGGTTGCTAGTGACTGCTAGTGCTTTGCTTAGCGCTCAGTGTACGTGACCCTCATATTCGAGTTCTGCCATAGTGTGAACAGTCACAACCTTGTTAGTCAAGACCACACATGGTACACGAGCAACGAATCTTTGTATTTTCATGGTTCTTGGTACCTGAGACCATACCTTCGGGCACTTGGACCATCGGGGTAAGTTGAGGCACGCAACAACCTAGACCTTTGAAACATCGGTAAGAATTGCTTGTCCATTGTATTTGTATGATTAACGTAGTACACATATGCAGTCCAACAAGTGCAAATATGGAAGGCTTCCCAAGTCATTCCCAGTGAATCCTTCAGTTGCTACCGAATACCATGATGGCCAAGTTACCCAGAGCATCTCCCGTCCCCTAGGGACCCGGTTTAGGGCGTAGGGGGCCGTAGGGCAAAAGTGGCTATGGCTATTACGTATAGACTTGGGTCCTCCAGGATTATCACGAATTCGAATGTTGCGCTCAATGCCTCAAATATGCCTCAAGAGCCTATGTTAAGCAGCTTGGAACCCATCCTTCCATGTGTTGGGTATTTTTTTTGCCCTACAATCTTTGACGGATATGATCTTGGCGTCCGTTGCCTAGACGATTAGATCACCACCTAAAAGCTGCACACGAAGATCACTCTACTTCTGTAGCTAGCTGGCAATGCATTGTGCTGTATCATGTTGTGAAAGCCCAAACCCTGAACCCCCGGCCCTAAAACCAAACCCTGCGCCTACGTTTGCCAATTGCTGTTTTGTGGCGCTGCTGCTGCACCTCGACGCTTGCATGCCCTTTGCCAAGGGTCCAGCCTACATGTGTCAAACAGGGGCCCCTGACGATGACATCTGCTGACATGGAAACGCAATGAGTTCGAGTTTGACATGTAATTGCTGGTTGCTAGTGAGCACCTGAGAACTGGAAAGAACATGGAAGCTAATAGAGCATTGAGGGTGTAAGATCTGAGAGTGGCCCTAACGGTCCAAGTACCCAATAAACAAGTACTTGGAATTTGTGTATTACTTCGAGGTAATTGTAGTACAGGTTTCTGGCAAGTAAATGGTGATTAGGGTCAGCGTTCAGGTAGCCTGGCATCATGATGATGGTTATGGGACTTCTTGTTTCTGTTTACATTGCGTGCTTTGGGGAAAGGAACATCTCAACCGGTGACCTAGTCATCTGGGTTGGACCTCTCGAGACTTGTGTCTCATGATATATTGGCAAACCCAGTTGCATGGAACTCGATGAATTGACTACATTGTTATTCTTTGTTTCTGCCCCCTGCAAATGGTATTGTCCCAAACAGGGCGACCCCAATATAGACCCCAGAACATTATCATCCACATTGTAGAGACGCGCATATGTAGACAGGAGCGCGGCCCTAAACCCTAAACCCTAAACCCTAAACCTTCTTCAACCAAGCAATAATGAGGTAGCCATCCTCGGAGCCCAAATGGGTGACTACATGGGGGTTAGGGTTCAGGGTTAGGGTTTATTTAGGGTTTAGGGGTATTTTGGATAGCATATAGTTATAGTTCTCGGAATCCTTTGGCTGTACATAAACTGCTCCAAAAGATGTTAGGGTGTAGGGTGGGGTTTAGGGTTTGTACGGTGTAGGGCTTAGGGGTTCTTGCCATCAGGGCTATTCCTGCAGTTTCTCCGCAGGAGCAGTCGCAGACCCGAAGCGCTAGTGCTAACCCAGCAATCCTGTAGCTGTAACACTAAACTCAAAACCCGTTCCCTTAAGCCCGAAATCGTGCCGCTGGACCCTGTGGGCTTGTACAGGATTCCCCGGAGGGCTGCCGAGGAAATGTGGCTCACGCGCCGTCCCTGTAAAGATCTATTTTATCTAATCTTACCCCCTCTGCCTGGGTTGCTGTTGAATAGCATTTCAAGTGTTTACAATACAGCTTAAGGATGATCTTTCTGAAGGGTACCTTATCAGTATTCACTGTACCCTACCTAAAAAATTTCCCCGGTTATTAATTTCTCTCCAAATCATCAAGAGGCTTGTTTGGGTGAAGCAGTTACACTTCTCAAGTTCTCCAGCCTACTCAAGCACAGCACAAACAGGTTGACGTTTGATAACCTGCACCTGACTTGAGAAACCTGCCCCCCGCAACTTGAACTTTCTCCTAGATACCCTTAACCGAGAAAGTTTCAGCGCATCTCTGACCTTGCAGGAAGGTACGGGGTGTCACGTACAAACGGCAAGAGCCTAGTACATGTTTATGGTTCACTGTAGGGTTGAGGGGTTAGGGGACAACTAAGTACTTTGGCCAGCACAACCTATAGTCACTGACCCAGCATAGGGGTTCAGTTCTGGGGAGGTTGCAAAGCCTGAAAAAGAGGGGGAGGTACAAAATCCAAGAGGAAGACAATGATTACCTCAGCTTCTCGCCAACAGCGCTGTCAGCGCTCCGAAAGAGACCCTTGGATCTAAGATCATTTCCCTAAGGGTCGCTTTGAAATTATGTAGCGCAAAGTTCATGCTAAAATGTGTACTCTAAACCCTAAACCCGAGATGGGAGCCGGTTTAGGCCCCAAGTATACCAATCATCGACATGAACCCATGGGGTCTCCTACATGGTATAAAGGCAGCAAAGGTGTTTTTAAGATCTATTCCTTAGTCGAACACTAAGACCTAATGAGTAGGTCTGGTTCAATAGGTATACAAGGGTGTATGTATATATATACATATGTATATAGTTACGCACATAGAAGTTTGGGGTTTAGGGGCCCTAAGGGTCCAAGTACTAAGAACCATGTACTTGCCCAACACTTGTACTACAGTCGTTATTACTCAAATCTCAAGTGCACAAAATATTGTGTACTTAGACCCCGAGGGCCCTAAACCCTAAACCTTAAACCCCAGACCCTACACATACATATATCCTTATACATCACTTTATTTGGACATTGGGCACTTGGACCCTTAGTCGAGGGGGTTTCAGAGTTTCAGAGTTCTGGTGCGAAAGAGGAGGGCTTGCTCATAAGGGTTTAGGATTCAGTTTTACTTTTGAGGGTTCAGGGTCGTCTTTGGTCTTTCGGGTTCAGGGTTCGTAGAACGCAAGGGAGGCCTGAATCAGTTAAGTATATATATATATAAATACACGACTTTCATTAATTCCTAATTGCCACGTTTACTGTTCCAACCTGACGGTATGACCACAAGTAGTCCTGGAAGCAAAGGACTTCCCTCCTAAATTCATGGTGGTATGGGTCCCTAGATTTTACGCATGGCTATATACACTATGTGCAGGTACGCATGGACGAACAGTAATTTCGTCCAGGTCTCATATGGCAACGGCACCAGGCTTCAGCCAAAAGACAGGTCCGGTAGCCATCAAATTGCATTTACCAATCTACCCTATCTTAAGAAAGGAACTGCAAGTTCCTAGCCTAGACCCTAGACCCTGATGCATCCCTACAGCTTCCTGCGGCTTTGAACTCCCCATGTACATGTCCTCTAAACCCTAAGCTGCTATGTCCCGACAGATCCTAACAGCTAAACGCGGGAAAAAAATCACACCTAAGGGTAAACTAGCCTCCACGGCCATGTATGGTACATACCCAGAAAGCCCAATATCCTTTAATCAGAAGATATACCCTACATGATATTGGGATCCCCAATATGTTTCCGCCAACAGAGGCGTCGTGACTTGGACGTGCAGACCTATGAGTACCCAGACAGCTCATTATCTCTTGCCATCCTAACATCATTCAGGGTCTATTCCCTAATGAAAGGATATTGGGCTCCTAAATCCTTGTACCTAATCCCTAAACCCTAAACCCTATGTTCCCTTATGAGAGGATATTGGTCCCCAGGGATCTTCAGGATGTTGCGAGAAACTGCTGGTGCTCAGATCGGCGTGGCTTTTTTCTCAGGTCGGGCTTTGGATTCGTAAAAGCCCGGTTTAGGGATTAGGGCTTACAGGGTTTGGGGTTTAGAGACCCCAATTACCTGTAACCTGTTGGGTTGTACCTAGCAGGTGATTGGGATTACAGGTACAGCCTTGAATTTTTTTAGGGTCAGAGCGCGATATCCTGGAGCTTGCGTTGGGCTTTAAAATTAACAGTCTTGTTCCTCTCCACTTATCGATAGTGCTGAGGAAGTCCCAGAAAGAACGCTGATGGCTCAACGTTCATCCACTGTAGTCCCTGAATCCCTTAGATCTGAAACCCTAAACCCTAAACCTGAAAAGTCACGAAAGCTTCAGGAGGTGAATCCCACCGCTCCTATGTAGTTCCCTTTTGGGTTGTATATTGTACTCCCCTACACAAAACACATAACAAAGCCCAGCAAAAGAAAGTACATAGGAGCCCCTAGGTAGATAAAAGCTCTAAACCCATCAGACATCCCTATACCGTAAACCTAGAGCCCACAATCGAACTTATCCAGAAGCTCTATGCAGTTTCTTTTGTGTAGTTTTACTTCTAATCCCGTACCAGAAGTCATAACAGACCCAAAAAGGGACTACATGAGAGCCCTTGCGTTCACCACGCGTGCACGGCTATCGGAAATGAGGAGGGTTGAGAACATGTGGGCATGCCAAGCGAGCCTTGTCTTTTGGAATGCCGGTTAGGAGCATCTCCACAGAGATCGCGCAACTTAATTTTAGAGTTCAGGGTTCAAGGATAAGTATCCCAAATTAGCTTGTGTTGCGTGGAGGACGCTGAAGTCTTCCTGGCTTTCGGTATCTTGAAACCTTCACATCTAGTTAATTACTAGGACCCACAACCTCAATCAAGAGACTCAAAGTTGTGGAGCTGTTCAGGGTTTAAGGAAATCTTCACATCCGCCCAGGGCGTCTGAAAGGCGGAGGGTATTGGATTTTGGGTCTGGGCCCTTATGGTTTATGGGGTCTAGGATCTGGGCTTTAAGGGATTAATAGGGTTTAGGCTAGGATCTGGGCTTTAGGGGATTAAGGGTTCAGGGTTTAGGTTTTAGGGTTTAGGGTAGGATCTGGAATGATGGAGGGTTTAGGGTTTAGGGTAGGATCTGGGATTTAGGGCTCGAACTTATGCAGCCTGTTCCTGAGAAATCACTTACAAATGGTCCGGTGCCTCCCTGGGGCACCGTGCCTTGGAGACCGCTGGCCCGTCTGCGAGACTCTGAAGGGCATATGAGCACGCGGCAGGCCTCCCAAATCGGGAGGTGCAATCCCGGAATACATGCTAAATTCGACAACTCTTTCTTTGAAAGGAGCATTCGTTTATTCATGCACTCCTTTATTCATTCATTTATTCAGTCAGTCAGTCATTCAGTCAGTCACAGTCATGCAACATAAACTAGTCTATGCTGTATTTACCAATGGCCTCAGGGGATGGAAATGCGCATATCTCTGGAGGTTCAAAACTGGGTTACAATGGGGACAAGTATGGCTTTAGGTTCCAAGAGGTTCCCATATAAGCAGTTTCGGCCAAGACTTTGGGACTCAAGTCTATACAATAGGCTTGCATAAACCCTAAACCTCACCCGCGTGCCTGTGTGCTCTTTCGGTCCCCTGAATGCGTGAGGACAGACCTTCAGAGGGAGTCTTCCTGCGGAGTCCTTGGCTTCTTAATGTAGAAGCCTTAAGCAACCACAAGGGGATGTATAGGGATATATGTCCCCAAGGGTTCAAGTACCCAATAGTCCTATACTTGCCCCAAACCGGTACCATAATTACTATTACTCAAATCCCAGGTACCTAATTATTGGGTGCTTGGACCCTGCGGGTATGTATAGGGTTTAGGGTTTAGGGCCCTAAGGGTCTAATTATCTGATTATTGGGTACTTGGACCCGTTGGGAATGTAGAAGTGTTAAGAAATGCCACTACTCTTCCCGTATAAGTCCCATATACCTGTATATTGTTCATGGTCTAATGCTCCTATAGTACATGGGATAAGGTTTTTGATTTGTGGGATATAAAACTCCCAATATGGCGATTAGCCGCGGAGATCACTGACACTAAGTGTTCGATGGCCCAACTTTTGTGTGCTTGGAAACTTCTTTTTTTCAAAGCATTTGCTGTGTTTTGAAGGTGCCTATTTATCTGTTTCTCGGATCCGCAGGACGCCTGACTTTTTAGCCCTACCCTTGTTTTTCTCCTTCTACAGCTTTCGTGTACAGATGATATTGGACAACAAAAATAGGTAACCCAACAACACCGTAGCGTAGAAGAATGCTGGCACATTGAGCCACAATGCATTTCGGGGATTTAGGCTTCAGCTGCTTCTCTTGGAGACTCATGCCTTTGATGGGCCAAGGGCCCGAATGATCATGCTTTGGCCGCCAAAGGTTGCAGTCGATACGGTTCCAGATTGTTTGAGCCCTATTGTCAGGGCACTTGCCTCTCGGGTGCCCAATCACGCGATGTTTGTATTTGTTGCTTAAGCTGAAGCCCTAGACCCTGGCTTCAGCGTTGAGGTTGAGGAACGGATGGAAGTACTTTTCCAGACAAGCCATAGCCTAAACTCCAAGTAGCACCCTTAATCACGCTTATACAATAGTCCGCTATATAATCCCTATAAAACCCCGCTTGAAGGAGTTTCGACTTGATGAAGCAGCGGGACGCGGCATATCATTTTTCAGTCACAAACTTGTCTGGCTTTAGCCTGGCGCTGAGGACCTTGAAGTTTTTGGGTTCCTGAGAACTTAAATTAGTGTTAAGAGTGTAGCGTTAGGAGGTTTCCTGCAGCGCCACTTTGACACCCTAAAACCTAAATCCTAATGGGAGGATGCTGAGGAACCCCAAGCCCTAAGCCCTAAGCCGACGCCCCAAACCCTTAACCCTAAGCCCTGACCCCTAAGCCTTAAGCGCTAAACCCTATGCCCTAGTGAGAGGATGCTGAGGACCCTGCAGAACCGCATAGCCGCAGAGCCTTTGGAAATCTTGACGACAAAGAAGGCCCTGAGATGGCTCTCTAAGAGCATTTCCCTAAGGGTCCAAAGTGCCCAATATTAAGGACCCTTTATAGGGATATATAGGGATATGTGTATGTAAAGGGTGTAGGGTTTAGGGCCCTAAGGGTCCAAGTACCCAATCTTTAGGTACCTGTGTTTTGGGCAATAGGTAATTATGGTACAGGTTTTGGGGAGGTGTATGAGTATGAGGTACTTGGACCCTTACGGTTTGGCGTTTCTTAGAGTTTAAGGTGTACGAATGCTAAGGGTTTAGGGCTTCGTTGTTTAAACGGGTCCAGGGTTTACGGCGCTTTCATGGTTTACAGTTTATTTTTGTTTGGAGGGGGTTAGGGTTTATTTTGTTTAGGGTTTAGGATGAGGGTTTTGGGTCTAGGGTTTAGAGTGCCACAGTCCTATACCCCTTAACTTTGAAGATTCCCAACGGGCTTTTAAAAGGAGAACCTATGGGATCCGGATTGCATACCCCTTAACTTCCTCTAGGAGAATGCGGTTAGGGTATGTTGGGTATTTAGAATGGAGGCTTCTAAAAGCAGGCGGCCCTGTAACCCTAAACCCTAAACACCTCCATGATCGGGGTTCTAGCTTTTGGGTTGAAGCAGGGTAGTCGGAAGTACCCAAATGTTTGACTAAACCCTAAACCCTAAACCCTTGACGGATGCCAGAGTCGCTACAAGATACTGTTGGAATGTTTCTTCATCCAGGTGGACCTATAGGGGGCAATGGAAGGCAAAGAACTGATGGCAGCAGTTGCTGCAGCAGTAGGCTCCGAAGAAGGAGCAGGAGCAGCAGCAGCAGCAGCGGCGGCAGCAGCAGCAGGCAGCAGCAGGCAGTAATTGTAGCGGGGGTAGCAAGAGTAGTGTCCTTCAATAACAGTACATAGCAGGAGGAAGAGCTGTTGTCGTGGTAGATATACCGCTCGTGATCGTAACGATGAAGAATGAGTATCATGTTGGCAGTACGAGTCGCAGACAGATTCTTCCCCTGATGTTCTCGAATTCTTGCTTCTATCATGAGCTTATGGCCTCCTGGCAACCGCCCAAATACTATGGGTGCCATCAACATATTGCTGGTACTAGTATTATGATGAATACTACTGTTATGGTCTTTACTACTACTACTACTACTACTACTACTACTGCTACTACTACTACTATGATTCCCAAGGACGTTCATTCTTTTTACTGCTTGTTCCATCAGTGTGTTAGTCTTACTGTTCGCATTATCAAGAAAAGGGTATCCAACAGACGCCCAGACCTCGAGCAGAACCCACATAGAGCCCACGCAGGGCCAGTCTGGTTCGTCAGGATGTCTTTTGAGCTGCATGCGAATTCACATTGTAGAGATACCTGCGAGACGGGAACCGAGGTCAGTAGAGAATAGGACATCTTGCCATGCTTCAGGTTGTCACCAGCAGTAGTTTCACTTTGTCTTCCAGAAACATGACTACAGCTCTATGAATCTATCAAAGGCAAGCAAATGCCTCCTGAGTTCTGCGCAACCTGAGCGTTGAAATCCTAAGCCATAAGCCCAGTACTATTACGCTTGCAGTTACTTGTACTTGTGCTTTTGCTACTACTATCCTGAACCCTCGGTAGGTTAAACCCCAAAACCTTTAAAAAAAACGTGCTTGAAAGTATGGATCCTTAACCCTATAGAATTCTGGTATCCCCCAGGGGTTCAATCCTGAACCCTCAACCGCATAAGCGACCTATGGCTGAGCCCTAAACCCTGATTTAGTTCCTCAACAGCACCCGATATCAGCATCGGCGCCTGCCTTGCAAATGTTTGGGTTTAGGGTTTTGGTTTCAGAGTTTAGGG
>CAJNIZ010043310.1:18389-32890 GCA_905231905.1 Symbiodinium pilosum
ATAAGGCCCTACTACTACTACTACTTCTTCTTCTTCTCCTGCTCCTGCTCCTGCTCCTGCTGCTGCTGCTGCTGCTGCTGTCAGTTCATGTTTGGTGGGGATGATGGTTGCAGCTTCAAAGTCTAGGAACTAGAGCTGTTTAAGTTTCAAGGCTCTGGTGTTCGAGAGCCTGCAGGTGTGGGTTCGCAAATTTCAGGGCTCAGTGGAACTTTTTTAAGGTTAAGCCGTTCCACTGGGTCTGGGAGTTGGGGGGTGTCGCCTAAAAACCGGCTTGAACTGGACAGGACCCTTTTACGTTGGGCCCCCTCTTTGACAGTTCTCTCGGGTAGCATGCAAGGAACTTCTATCGAGATCCGTCCCCCATTCCCTACCTTGTTCTTCCGTAAAGCCCAAAACTTTCGTGCAACCTTACCCTGAGGTAACAACCGCTGAACCCTAAACCGCAATACAAAAGCCGACCTGCTTGCAAGGCTCAAGGTCGACGCAGGAGGCGGTGCCTGCGAAGTATGTTGTCCTATGTATATATAGTATGCACAGTCTCGCACGCACACGCCTATACACATAAAACCAATATACACGGACAGGCACATAAAAAACATAGATACGATGCGCGATATGTATGGAGTGCATATTTCTATGTATGTGGAGATGCTGTGCATGGTAGAGTCTGCCATCAGCCCGGAGCCACAAACCAGGCGTGTCGAGGTGCTCTGCCAGGGATTCTCGCCGTAGATGTCACGGCAGTATCCGGATCCTAGTGCCTTTGTTGGGCTGACAGGCTGGGGGTTTGGGGGATAGGCTACTTGGAGGAGAGGATTTAGTAAGTAGGTCATAAGTAGGGTTCTAAGAAGGACAACCCCATTTATGGCACTTATAACCCCAGTTTTAACCTACTTACCAAGTCCCATGATCCTCTAAGTAAGGAACTCTTAAAAACCTAAGGAACCTTAAGGAAACTTTAAGGAACTCCCTGACCAAGTCCCATTACCCTCTAAGTAGAGATCAAGATGAAGAGTTGGGAGGGCAAAAGTTCACAGATCCCTCTCAAGGTGTCTCCTCCCGACACCTTTGCCCATCCCTGCAGGGTCTAGAAGGGTAAATGACGGCTTCTGGCTGTACCAAAACCCCCCCCCTGCGGCGAGCTACGTCTCCAGCTATGCCGGCCCTAGGGATCCCGGTATAAAGCTGGACCCTCAACCCTAAATCTCAAAAACTGAAAATCCCGACACCCAAAACCCCTAACCCGAAATCCCAGAGAAACCTCCAAACCCCTAACCCCTAAACCGTCAAATCGTTAAACCCCAAACTCACAAACTCCTAAACCATAAGCACGTAAACCATAAACCGGCCAAAACCCCGTCAATGTAGAGTTGCTTTTCGGAAGGAAGGTTCTTCGCTCATTTTCGGGGTTGACCAGCTACTTAAATAGAAGCGGAGAAACCTTAAACGTCCGAAACCTGAAAAAGCAACCCTAGTAGTCTAGTAGGAAAAGGAGCAACTGCATAGTCACTGTAAAATAGTGCAGGGTTGACGTAACGGTTCTAACCGGGGAACACGGGAAACTCATTGCTGTACTTGGCATTTGGGGGTTGTTCTAAATTATGGTCCCTTTTTGGGTACCCTATATAGTAAGAACTAGACTAGAAGAGGGATGCAAAAGGGAAAATAATTAAGAACAACCCCCATCTGGGGAACGAGCGTTCCAATCAAAAACCACATCAGGTCAGGCGCAGTCCAGTTGTAGACCAGGTCATCTCCTGGAGCATAGACCATAGACCGCCCTTCTCTAAGGAATCTGGAAGTTTCAGCTCCTTACTAGGATTATAGGCAACAGAAATGAAAAAACCTTTTCAGGTTCCTTGAAAAACTTTAGTCAGTAGAATCATTACGTTTCAGGGCTCATGGGTGTTTGGGGGGCTTAGGATTGTTGAAACGGGAGGAGGCATCGCTCAGTGTAACATGCAGCTTTGAGGTTGACGGGCAGTCTTCGAGTCTTTGTACTTCCAGCCTTCCAGCATCGGGGAATGGATTCCTGTAGCAGTCCAGTTGTAATCTCCGGAAGTAGCCCGCACAGTCCATTTCCTCATTCCCCAAAAACTGGGAGAGTAGATGGGATATGATCGGGGAACCCTAAACGGGTAGTTCTCTAAAGGGTACTTTGTGGAATCCGAATTAGCAGGGTATAGGACCCAGGTAAACCACCTTAGGATAAATACCCTTCAGGGTTCCTGATATGATGGGGTGGGAGGATCACCTTTGTGAAAAGATATTTTTATGTAGCAGGGGGCCATGTCATGTAGGCTGCTGCAGGGCCTTGCTTCAAAAAATCCGAATTCAGGGCATCCTACTAGTTCTTGGATCCTGACTTGAGCTTCTAGCAATAGGAAGCTGAAGTACAGCCTGTATGATTATGGGCCCTTGGCATGCAACCCCCAACGAACTTAGACAAACCCGCTTACAAGGCTGAATATGTGCCGCAACCTGAATGAGCCCTGTATGCACACCACCCAACCTGAACACCACCCTTTTAGGGTTCCCGGGTAATTTACCTGGTCTTATATCCTCTTAATTAGGACTCCCCTGAGGATCCTTGAGAGAACTCATATATTTAGCCTTTCAATCGCATGTCTCAAGCCGCACCTGCCGAGCCGATCTCTCGCTGGCCCAAACCTGTTTAGGCTCCGGCTGGTTTTCTTGCTTCAGGCTACTAGTTTGCAATTCAAGGCAAGGCAACGTGCTCACGAGCTTCCAAGCATTTGGCTCAGTTTGTTCAAGTTCCCAGTTCCCCAGACATCAGATGTGGAATCCTGATCGTCAGTTGAGTCACTGTGCTCACTTCCTGAAGCTCCCCCGAGGTCCCACTAAGCCTGGAAAGCCACCTAGAGCAAGGTCGTGAGTTGAAACTTTAGAAGCCCAGGCATTCGAGGGTTGAGCTTGAACTTCTGGAAGCAAACGCGAAGGATTGGGGCCCTTATTCTCCCAGCTCAACCCGTACCAGTCCTCTTGTCGACATTTCGGCTTCAAATAAAAAAGCTGAGCCACAAACCCAGAGGGTCCAGATGGTCCTTATACATGGTTTTAGGTCCAAGAAGCCGTTATAGGTTTGGCTTTTGAGGTCTGAATGGAAACCCACATATAAGGACTATCTGGACCTTCTGGGAATGGGAGTCTAAACAAATTCAGAGGGTCCTAAACCCTAAATCCGAAACCCGAAGCTACCATGCCGAGTTTAGGGTCTGGGCCTCTTGAAAATGACTTTAAAGCTCAAGAACCCCAAGCATCCTGAACCGGATCCTAAAACTGTGCGGACCCCAACCTGAGATTTTCAACCAGTCTACCTTGCACACTGTAACAATTTTAACAACGATCCTAAACAGGCCCTTTCTGTAACTGTATCTAAAGTTTATCCAACTGTTACAGGGTGGGGGCGGTACGCAAAGTCTACCCTATGCTTTGGATTTAAACATGGAAATACTAAATTTCAATATACTATAGACGCTGAACGTAGCAGAAGTATGTTCTAGTACATACAATTCCGTAGCCGTACAGCGTAAACCCTAAACCCTAAACTCAAAACCCAAAACCCCAATCCATAAACCCTCGTGTATTCTCGTAACCCTAAACCCTCGTGTATTCTCGTACTATCCTCCAGAGTTACGCGGCCAGGCACCTGTGGAGAGGACTCCCTGCTCGCTGAGACCTGTTTTTCTTTGGCTTCTGAGTCATGGCTCTGGCTCCTCATTAGGTTCTATATTAGGGTCCCTGGTTCCTTGTGGTTTAGGGTTTAGGCAAGTACTTATAGGGGCCCCAAGAAAACGGCTCCTGAGGGTTCCTTACGGGTATCTTGGGGTTCCTTGGGCTTGGGATATATTTGGGGCGTATTCCGATTTCTTGGGGTCCCCTACACTTAAGGATATAGGGGCCCAAAGAAACAACATTTTTTTGTTGGCGTAAAATATTTTGCAGTTGTATAAGGTTTAGGGTTTAGGGGGGGCTGTGCTGGGATACTAAATATGGGTATTTCTTTAGCCTCCTAAATTAACATGTGCCGACCAGGCGACTACATTTTCACACCAGGGGTAAGATTAGGGGACCCTTGGGTATATAGACCCTCTCAATAAGGTCCCTTTTTAATAGAACCCGAAGAGGGTTGAGAAAGGGTCCCCTTTGAAGGGTCTCCCTAACCCTGCCTAGGACACACTGCACACTTATGTAGTCATTTGCTGGAAGCGCCGCCCGCGTCCTCCTGCAATCCATTCATCCACGCCCTGACCCTTTTTGGCAGCAACACAATCAGATTCAGATTTCGAGACTGCGACCTTGAAGCCCGAACAAAATCCAAACATGTAGAACCACCCCTCCCATTGGGATGAATTCCAAGCCTAAACCTCCCAAGTACACCCAATAGTAGCCTATATATCGGGGTTGTTCTAAATTATGGTCCCTTTTTGGGCCCCTATTATAATACAGTCCTTCTTATTTAGGGTACACAAAAATACAAAAAAATGATGACCTACCATGTGCCTTTTTCAAAATGTGTATTGGGCTGCGGCTTTTGGGGTACCTTGGAGGTCCAGGGAACTCTAAGCCCCGTCGTGCACCTCGAGCTGCCGACTTGTTGATGGCAAGAAGGCAGGAGTCCTCCTGTTTCGGATGCCGGAACAACCCAGACCCCTGGCCGGATCCAGAAAATAGATCCCCCAATTTAGTACCCTATACTAGTACTGCATTGGGGAATTTACAGGAATCCCTGAAAGGAATCGGATCCTCCCAGGATTCTGGGAAGCAACCACGAACCCCCGCATAAAGCGAGCTGCAAGCGTAGTGAAGAACCTCTGAGCCGAACGAACCAAGGGTTATGAGTTAATTGAGGCTTCAAGGTCTGTCACTACCCACTATCTTGACTGCCCTATGAGGCTCTCATGTTAGGCTGAAGCACTATAAACGCCGATATAGTAGTCCGAGCAGCTCATCAGGTTGCAGACCTAGATTGCACTCTAGTATACTAAAGCATCGCAAACTACATAGTTCAAGATATTCATAGATACTTCAGTACACGTACCACAATCACAACGCCGTATAAAATGGGTTCCATGTGCATGCCTCCCGTTCGGCGGCCGCCAAAGCTCCAAGCAAGGCAGCGACCAGCCAGGCTGGGAACATGTGCGGAGCGGGCGGGCGGCGGGATGTTTTGGGCGGGCTCAGGACCCCTACCTGTATTAGTTTGTTGAGGAACTATCTTTTCGTATGGGAAAGGAAAGAACATATGGCCTATGACGTCTGCAGCCAGCAAATTTCCCACCCTGCTGACCCCCACCTTGCTGACCCCCACCCTGCTGACCCCAAAAGTTCTCGGGCCTCTGGCCAGAATAGCAGCAAGCCACTCAATGCACCCCAGAACACAGAGGCAAGACTTATGAAGTTGGTTCAGATTTGGTTCCAGTTCAGGCGCCGGATGCTCTCATGTGCAGGAGGTGTAAAAGATGGCACACCAGTGTAAGGATGACTATGCCTTTTACGATTGGTAGGACTATTACTACACTTGCTCTCGAGATACCTATTACGACTATTACGCCTCATATTAAAAATTGCGGTGTCTACTGGTATTTTTTTGCAGCTGGGAGTTCGGCTTTCCGTTTGTCACCAAAAGAGCACCTGATGACAACCTACGGTAGCCTTGCGCTTCTTGGCTCGGAGTTGCTGAACTACGGTTCATACTATAAATCCTGCATGACCTCAGGCACCCGAAATCCTATGATTTGTAGCAGTTTAGTATACCAAAGTCATGCAAGATTTGCAGTATCAACCGTAGGCGTCAGCAGAACAGACGTCAGGCTTGTGCTAAAGTGCAAACAAAGCAAACTGCATGCAGGGAAAATAAGTCATTGCTCTTGCCAATTAGCTTGGGGAGTCTGAGGGCATCAGCGATCCGGTCAGGGATCTGCCAATATTCTATTTTCGAGTCTACCTACATCTCTACCTATGAAAGAACATATTTTGAACCGCTTTGCAGCCATTCGGCGATCGCTGTTAGTATAGACCCTACTATTTCAGGTACCCGCTGCGACTTCGTGTGGATCCCAAATGGGGGCCTGCAGACTAGATATGCATGCCTGGAGCCTTGCGCGTACCTTTACACTGTAGGACTGCTTAGGCGTAGGCTTAAGGAATCTTGAGGTTTCAGCTGAGGATCACGGTCGTGTGTTGTACCGTTAACCCTACACCACAAAGCTGAAACCATATTGTGTCCGCCCTTCATTTGGCATCCCAGCCCTGCTTCTTGGTCGTTGCACCTAAGCCCTAAACCTGCAACGATATAAGTTCTAGATTCTAGAAGGATAAAAAATGAAACATATGCTCCATCCCTACATTAACTTACAAGCAAAGTTGGATCTGAAAATCATGCGTCGGGCATTCATGGACCCCTATTGTTTCTCCATGATGTAGCCACAGGCCCTAAACCCTGAATCCTAAACCCGAAATCGAGGGTGCGGTCTTCACAGTACTGCTGAAGAGCATTGCCAAGGCAACTGTTGTAGCAACATCTCAAATACGTTTAGGTTTAAGGTTTAGGGTTTTCCCGCTCGAACGACACTGGACATGTTCTTTGAAGCAGCCAGAACGGCTAGCTCAGCACGGATGTTACAGAGTAACCTCAGGGATTAGGTGTGAAGGACCTTCGGAATGCACATGAAACCAGGTAACTCTTACTCTCCTGGTTAGTAAGGAATGGAATGGGTCCTTATGGCAGTCCCTATAGTTTCCTTTCCTTCCATTTTTGCAGTAATACCGAGGAGTAAAGAACTTGGCAGTGATGGGCGATAATTAATAAGGCGACACAGAAAACAACAGAAGATAGAACCCTGGCACCCTAAACCTACATCTGAAGAGATGCTGGGCAGATTATGTAGTGATAGGCATACAGTTTTCTGCACTATGTGCGGCCGCTCTCTCAGCCCCTTGAAGGTTCATGCAACCTACAGGAAGAAAATGAGTGAAAACCCAAGCAAGGAAAGAAAGCAGTCTCTGCGATCATTTCTGCGGCTGGGAGCACCTACCCAGACCCTTGCGAGTAGCACGCCCCAACTTAATACCTTGCACCTCCTTGTTTAGTTAATGCTCTCAGGGTCTGGGTATGCTAGTCTAGGTGGGCAGAGCGATCTCTTTTGGATCGCCTTCTATATAAACTCTGTGCCCATCAAAAGCCTGATAGAGCATCCAGCAAGTAGAACTGATTCTCTTCTCTTAAGAATCGACATAATACTAGCCTGAAGGAGGACGGAAATGGGTGTTCTACTCTCTGGATCCTCGCAAGATCTGGGAACCTGCGTACCTGCATCGTAAATAAGACTCATGAAGCCTAGAGACCTGTTGAACACTTAGAAGGTCATAGGACTTAGAAAGTAAATTATAACTGGTGTTATAGGTACCCTGAGTGTGGTTGTCCTACTTATCATCCTACTTATAATCTACTTACTAAGTCCCATGATCCTTGAAGCAGTCAAATTTCCAAAGCACCTAGGCCCTGAGCGCTCTTTACACACTACATCCTCAAGCCGCTTGAACCTTGTACAGGCTGGTGGTCTCTTCATTCATCTGTTCCTTATACTATCCAATGTAGCCCCTGCATACCATAAAAAGATGCATGTATATCTCCCTTTAAAGCAGAAACCCCAGGTAAAGCGACCACCAACCTGTTTCATTGAACCCTTGAAGTCATGACCCCTTTCTCAAAGGCCAGCATCAGGTCCCGCCCAAACTTTTGCTCGGCGGCTGCTCTTCTGGATGCCTTCCTTCTGTGGGGGGTTGCCCTAAAATTAGAGTCCACTTTTGAAGTACCGGTATTACAGCATACTTTAAATGTAGGGGTAAAATTATGGACTTCTGTGGGGGTGGGTTGTCTCCAAAGATCCGTGTCAGGGGATTGGGAACTTGTCAATGCTCCACAATATGACCTACAAGGACTTTCGGAGCCCCAAGCAAGTTTACAGTAGAGGCAGAAACTTGCCGATGTTTCCCCTATCATCCCCATATAGAACGCTGATATCATAGGATATGGGTATGTGCCTAAACTAGGGTCCCTTTTTTGGGGTCTTATTACACTTAGTTTTCCTTATTCGGTGTACAAAAGCCGTAGGGGACGGGGGAATGGATCCCGCAGTAGTTCGTATGAAATCTCCCGTAACACCCCTATAATCCATGCCCGCACCCCTACCAAGAGCTAGAAACCCTAAAGCCTGAAATCCGCTCTAAACCCTCTTTATGAGGAATGCATGACCTGCAAGCCTTTGCTTGCGGAGGTCATGATGCGAGTGGGGCCGACCTTGGGCGTTTGAGCACGACACGGAACAAAGTGCCAAAAGAGGGGCTTCCTGCCAAGAATAAGAGGGTTCAAGCTTTTGTTGGATTTAAGGGTCTTGAGAGTTTAGGGCATTCTCAACCCTAGTAGCAGCCCCACTTCAGTGGGCGGGGAGCCAGACTGTGCACTGTGGAGTGTCCCATGTTGTTTCCTTGCCTAGCCTGGCCGCAAGTCTTGACTACAAGGGTTGGGATATGCCAGGCTAGTCATTCCTACAAGAAACCTGGAACAACTACGCCAGTCACAGGTTTTGCATTCATGATAGTACTTGATCGAGTCATGGTCGGTGGATGTCGGTGGCTAGGAGGATCAGCGAGTAGTCCAAAGCCCTCGTTATTGCGCCCGGGAATATTGCAGGGCCTCACCCATTCGGCAACCAAAGGGAACATAACACTTGGAGGTTCGAGCGGAGTTATAGGTAAGATATACGGAAGGTGTAGGGTAACTTCAGTTAGAACGTTATTCAAGGTACTTATAACTCATAATAAACGTTGTGTAAACCCCCATGAACCTTCACGTACGGTTTCTAGGGTCCCAAGTATGGGCCCTAAATCTGGAGACCCTATTATATAATGCCTTATGTATACCGTATATAACCAGGGCTCAGAGTTAGAAGCCCTATACACAAGGCTAAGGGACCAATTTGAGGGCCCGGGAGGGTTTGGGGCCCGGGGTGTCTGGTCTAGCAGACCAACAGCGCCTCCGAGCTTTGATGCTTCCGTCTCGCCCTGTGCTCTTTTGACCCAGGCACTGAGACAACATGCTTGGCCAAAGATCTACAATGGCCCTAACACACCCCTTCATGTTAGACTGACACCTTGCTGACCGCACAGAATATTTCTCGATGACCTGCATACCTTGCCCAAGGTGTCGTACCCGAGAAATTTCTCCATTTTAGGACCCTAGCCATAGGTTCATAGGGTTGACCAAGTAAAACGCCGCTGTTGAGGACGTAGGGAAGCGACTTTCTAAACCACATATTAACCACTTTCTTGAGCTCAGCTTAGCTTGCGACGTGATCTCCAAGGTTTCGGTGTCATTCCTTTGTTGTGCCGACACCAGCAACGCAAAATGAACACTCATGGCACGTATACTGCTAGCAATCAGTAGCTGCAAGAAGGACGATAATGTAGGCACGAGCAGTCTTGGCAGAATGACTTGAGGAGGAGGCTCAGTCTGAATCCCAAACCCTCAACCGAGCAGGGTCTAGGGGTTTGGGCCCAGAGATGCGCGGCTGATCTCCTCACCTCCTTTGGGCTGAACACTCTCGTTACGGGTGTGCCGGGCACACCTTACTACGAGGAATCTCCAACATCAGGATGCAAATTCGAAGTTTTAGTCCAAACCAGCAGTGGTGATGCACTGAAGCAGGACGCCTGGCTCCTGGGGCGCTTAGTGCTCCTTGATCACACGACACTATACTATGCTATAAGAGGTAAGATGCAACTTGCCATAGTATTCCAACGCATACTTAAGATAATGTAGCCTGCTGCACAACAAAATACTTTCGTACACGGCGAATTGCTATACTGCATGTGACCCTCCAAACAAAATTTCTGGTATTCACAGAAGGAAACCATAGAGAGCCCCTTTTTTCGGATCCTAAGATAGTCTCTATACAACCCTCATCAGACAGCACTTTAGTCAGGGGCTCATATGGATATGTGCCTAAACTAGGGTCCCTTTTTGGGTTCTTATAACCTAAGCATCCTAAAAACAGGGTACAATAGGGACCCTAGTTTAGGCACATACCCAGCTAGACCCAGCAAGCTTCAAGGCTGCGGGCTTTGCAGACAAGATTCCCGAAGGTGCGCGGCATGGACACGATGTAAACACAGGTGAAGGGCTCGACCGAGAAGGTCAGGTACTGGGATTCACAGAAAAAGCAAAACTGTAATATTGAACATTTGACTTCTGAATGTTCTGAAGCTCCAAAACTTCACGGAACGTCCCCGACAGAATTGAAGCGTTCAGCTTCCCGAGTACTCTTCTTGAAGGGGTACGTGCATGTAAATCTGCATACATTGTGTGTACATGGTAGCAATGCTAACCCTTGAGTTTTATACTTAGTGCCCTACCCTACAACTCCAGGGAACTACATTGGACGCAAGACCGAGACGCCTCTAGGCTTCCTAGCCCTACAGGTCTAGATACGGTGGATACCATAAATCCTGATTCTACTATTCCTTATAACCCCTGAACAATGAAACCCAAAGGCAGCCTTAGCCAAAAGCGATTGCCCGAGTTAAGCTCTCTGTGAGTACTTCCAACCCTGGAAATGCCCGCCCCAAAAATCAAAACCCTAAACCCCAAACCTAAACCCCTGAACCGCGAACTTAACATCTATAAGCCCTGGTACTGCTTACTCCCACTAAGAATCCCATAACCTGACAGAACCCACGAACCCGAATGCAGACTCGAGAAACGTACATCGCAAACATAACAACACCCCACACGCGACACCAATCAGGAAACTTAAGTCCGGGGTCACCTTCTCTCTTATCCTATCTCTTCTCTCCTCTCCTCTCCAGGGGCAAATCCCAAACTGACGACAGCTCTGCGGTTCGCAGCCAGGACCCCCCCAAACCTGTGACTGTTGACACTTTTGTAACGCGAAAACCAGGAGCGAGTCCTGCGGTTCGCAACCATTTCGACTCCCAAGCGTGCGCGACACTCGCGGACGATTGCGACGCTTTGCGAACGCTTGCGTACACAAACGCAACGACTTTTCCTCACCTCCTGGACCCCAACCTCAAAACGGGAACCCTTCATTCGGGAGTAATAAGGCCTTACTATAATTCTAACCAAGTGTCCATCTAACTGTTAGTGGGTGTGGGCAGTATTCAACCTAAACCCTTAACCCTAAGCCCTAAAAGGAATCCTTAGCAACCCACTTAGGGACTTGGACCGTTAGGGAAACCTAAGTTCTGCTTAGCCCTCAAACCTTGAAGCCCACAAGACCCAACACTCTCTAAGCAAGCCAAAAGACCACACGAGGGTCTGTGCCCTCACCCTCCCAAGGAGTGCCGCACTGCGGGCCGTTACCGCTTGTGCACCCTGGGGTCCGCTGTAAAGAGAAACGTGTAGGGTTTAGGATTTCAGGGGTTCAGGGGTTTAGGGTTTCGGGGTTTTAAGGTCAACCCAAATCAATCTAAGGACTCCTTTTCTAAGGCTTTGGGGCCAGAAACCATAGTATACAAGGTCTTCGGCATCCTCCCCACTACGCTTTAAATAGTGGTCTTCTGGGTACTTGGATTCTGAGGGAAATTCTGGTTCTTTAGTGCTTAACGCCACAAAAGGATCCGTCGGACCCTTAGAGGTTATATTGGGTCTTTTGGTGTCGTGATGGCGCATGCTCCCAGACTGCACAGTTCTGCCATGCACAAGGAAAAAAGGTTGTTCTCTGGTGCAGCGAGCTCTCGCACCTTTTCAGGACCAAGGTCAGGAGCACGTACAGCGTAGGAAACAAGGAATACTCAGTCACCCCATTTTTCCCATACTGCCGCATAGAATCTGATTTGAACCCGTGACCATAACCAGTGTGGTTGGTCGTGGGATGGTTTAGGCTGTGTGGCTCGGAGTTGCGGCTCGCTCTTCGCATCAACCCAACCACCTTCTGACTGCGTAGCAAATTGTAGAGTAGGTTGCGTTCATTGTTCAAGACTACGGCAAGAGAAAACACGAGTCTTTCCACCTGACTGAGCTCAAGGGCCTTTACACGTAGCCACCCTTAAGCCAAAATTTCATCTGGCACATCAACGCCTTCATGCATTGACATGTCGCTCCCGCTTTTGCCCCAAGCTCCACTTAGGGGCATCATACAGGCATCCTTCTAAGCTTGGCCTTAAACAGCCTTTTCTCAGGGCCTATATCCCAGGGGCATCAACAGATTCTCAATTTTGAAGACGGGACTCCTGATTTGCGGAGGCCATACTTTCCTCCAAATCATAAACATCCCCAAACCCTTCAACCCTCAACCCCTCAATTCCTGAGCCACCTCCCTCCTTCACTATCCGGCCTGAAAGGAGGCAGGTGCCATTGAAGGACTTGAAAGCACCCAGGGACGCCTTTGCATCAGACAGGTCAGCGCTGGGGATACAAGGAGTTGGTGGTTTGGCAGTAGACCTCGTTTCGAACTATGAAGGTAAGAGCATAGGAATTCATTTGTCTCCGGTTCTCTAGTTATGGGCTACCTACTGGCATATATCAGTCCAAACGTTTACCAACTCAAGCTAAACAGATCTGTGTTGCAGGCTATAATGGACCTTCGGCTCATGGTCATCTGAGGTTCAGGGATTCAACGAAAAGAGCCGCAGAACTACATAATGGCATCGATCCGTACAGGTCGTCTCGGGGTCGGACATGTCCCGAGAGTCTAGAGTTTAGGGTTGCGCAGCGTTGTTTTGGGTTTGGGCTAGGACCATCTTCGCGAAAACTGGTTTGCAGATCCATGTGCTGAGATTCCTTTCAGATCGCTGTGCCCCGGCGACTTTTTATTTGGGGGCTGAGGGCCTGGAATCGAAGGACGCCTCACGCGAGAACGCGATTCTGAAGCAACAGCTGTGAAGACTGATGGAAAACAATGAAAATCATGAACAAATCTGATGAATTATAGAAAATGATGAAGAATGTGAAAACTCATGAAATCATGGAAAAATGATGAGCAATGATGAAAATCCTGGAAACATCATGAACATTTAAAAACCATGAAAATCAGCCAAAAATGACGAGCAATGATGATGAATAATGAGAATGATAGGAAACTGATAAACGATGATAGAACAATATCGAACATAATGAAAATCATGAAAATGATACAGTAGAACGTGAAACATTATCAAGAATGATGAGAAACTATGCAAATAAAGAACGTGATGAAATATGATGAACAGTGATGATAAATCATGAAACATCAGGAGAATAATGAAAACCGGATGAAGAACAATCAAGAAAATCATGTGAAAATCAAGGAAAATTGAAAATGATGAAACATGAGGAAAATGATGGAAACGATGAAACGGTAAAGAAATATGAAACCTGATGCTGAAAACTGATGGAAATTATGAAGACCATAAAAAGGATGAGAACATGAAGTATGGATTGCATTAAGACAAGGGGGTTGCAAACAAGAACGCATAACTCCAGCAAGCTTGGATGGCCTCACAAAAAATGGGGAGGGGGTGTGTGCGGATCATGGAAAATAGTGAAATGACTTAAAACGATGACAATGGCAGGCATGGATGGCCGTAACAAAGGCGGGGGGGTTGGGGGGGGTGCAGCACCCCTCCCCATTTGCAAACAAGATTATCTGCGTAACCATCTGCCTTACTGATCATCACCAACTACTATTACTACTCCTGCTACTAGTAGTAGTAGTAGTAGTAGTAGTAGTGCTGCTACTACTACTACTACTGCTACTACTACTACTACTACTACTACTACTAGGTGTCACGCCCGTTCAGTGCCGGAACTTTTGTTGGAAATTACAGGTCGAAGTGCGTTTTGCAGACGCCCGTCGCCTACGTTTATTTTTTTCCATACCATCAAAGAAATTCATGGGGGGTAGTAAAGGGACCCACCCGAATAATACTAAGCCCAAACTATGAAAGAAATGCATTGGGGGGTAGTAAAGGGACCCACCCGGATAATACTAAGCCCATACTATCAAAGAAATGCATTGGGGGATTAGTAAAGGGAATCACCCAAGTACTACTCAGCCCATCTATGATGAAAATGCATTGGGGGATTAGTAAAGGGAATCACCCAAATACTACTAAGCCCAAAGTATAATGAAAGTGATTTTGCGGGTAATGAAGGGACCCACACAGACAATACTAAGCACATACTATGATGAAAATGCATTGGGGGAACACGAACAGTAATATGATTTGGGCATGGATGCTCTCATCATCGAGTGCACTCGAATAGGAGGGCTATTATGGTTTGGGCATGGATGCTCCAGTGACCGTATGCTCTTGGAACACGAACGTTACTATGGTTTGGGCATGGATTCTCCAGTGACCGTATGCTCTTGGAACACGAACGTTATTATGGTTTGGGCATGGATGCTCCAGTGACCGTATGCTCTAGGAACACGAACGTTATTATGGTTTGGGCATGGATGCTCCAGTGACCGTATGCT